>PVKC010018945.1:5735-19468 GCA_004027635.1 Crocidura indochinensis
CACACAATATAATCTAAATACATTAGACTTATGTAACTCCTTAAACATTGAGGGCAAAGTACATTTATCTAGTTCCATGCATATGTATACTAGTTTAAGTTAACCCCAATGTTTCAGTGGATTGTTTTTCTTAGGGATTGGAGTCAAGGGAACATAGTAAAAAACGGTGTTAGAGTGGCATTTGTTTGCATAGGCCCACAAAAATATAAGGGACATGGAAAGAAAAATTATGGCCTAAATACAAGGAGCCCCTACCCCTGAAGTTTCCTGGCACAGGACCGACTCTAGGCTCCAGGCAAGCTAGTTTGTCCAATCCAAGTCATCGTCTGTAGTGGCAATACACCTCCTTACAGGGAAAGACACCATACATATGTCCTGATTTTATGATAAGATTGGAGATGCTGTACAACAAACAGAAGGGATTTTCACCAGTACCCTGTTCTGCTATCTTTAAATCACTGTGTTTCTCAAGATATAAATATCTTCTTTAATAAGTTAAAATATAATAAAATACAGAATTCATACTAATTCTTATAATTTTAATTTTCTTCTTGTTTTAATTTCATGTTTACAAAAAAGTTAATATTTGTTCAGTTGTACTGAAAAAATATAATATGGACAAAAGGACATAAGAAAAGTTGATTACATCCTACACACTGCAATATTTTGCAAGTTTTATTTTCTATATCAATTTATACTTTGGATCTAGTTTACTTATTAGTGTCTGTAATGTCAATTAATTTAAATCTATAACCAATTGATGCATCTATTTAATATGATTATGAAAATCAAAAGTATTTGCACTATTAACCCCAGTGCTATGCCTAATATTTATGTGAATATATCAAAGTTAATATAATTTTAAATAAGAAATGTAAATGATCAAACAGTGAGCTTCACTGAACTACTAAAATTAGTAGCCATCTGTCTTCGAAAGCTATACAAAAAATCAAAGGTGTCAGTGATAGAGTCAGGTTTCTCAGTGATATATTTAATAACATATTCTAACAAACTTTGAGACAATGCTTAAAATTCAGTTAAAAATAATTGCTTCGGGGCCGAGCGGTGGCGCTGAAGGTAAGGTGCCTGCCTTACCGCACTAGCCTTGGACAGACTGCGGTTTGATCCCCCGTGCCCCATATGGTCCCCAAGGCCAGGGGCGACTTCTGAGTGCATAGCCAGGAGTAACCCCTGAGTGTCACAGGGTGTGGCCCAAAAACCAAAAAAAAAAATAATAATTGCTTCATTTTATACAAGGAAATCTCATCAACAAGTTGTGTTGGGACAACTGATCAGCCACATAAGCAAAAAAGCATATTCTGACCTCCATTTAATACCATGTACAAAGGTCAAATTCAAATGGATGAAAGAGCTTGGGTAAAACACTCCATGACATTGAGACATTGACATTTTCAAGGAGGAAACATCACTCTCCAAACAAGTGGAAACAGAGATAAACAGATGGAACTATATTAAGCTGGGAAGTTTCTGCATCTCAAAGGAAATATTGATTATGATACAAAGGCTATAACCAGAATGGGAGAAACTATTCACCCAATACCCATCAGATAAGGGACTATATCTATAATAGATAACATATAAAAGGCTAAAGAAACTGTGGTATATATATGTTGGTAGAGGCCTTTGGATTGGTCCTCATGTTGCCTTCTAATTGTATAACTCTCATTTGTTTCCTTTGCCTCTTCATCTGGCTTTTCCCCTCCCTGTGGGGGGTGAGCTTTGTTTATCCCAATAAAGGCTATTCAGAAGGCAGGCGTGAAGGAGAAGCTGACATCTTGGTCATGGTTCACGTGGTTGAGTAACTGGCTTGTGGGTGAACAGCTCGGGTTGTTAGTTTCTGGTCTGCTATCCTCTCCAACTGTGTGAGAATTATTTCCTGCATTGGATTGCTGCTGGTTCTGCATCTCTTGTCCTACCTGGAGAAGGGGCATGGGAATCCCGCTTCCTCTCTGGAAATTATGAAATGAACAACCCACCATTTCACACATATACACAATAAAATTTTATGCAGCTATTAGGAGAGATGAAGTCATCAAATTTTCCTATATATAGATAGAGATGGAAACTATTATGCTGAGTGAAATAAGTCAGAGGAGATAGACACAGAATAATCTCACTCATCTATGGGACATAAGAAAAATAAAAAACTTTATTGTAATAATACCCAGAGACAATAGAAATGAGGTCTGGAAGGTCCAGTCCACCTATGAAGATTACCATAAAGAGTGGTGAGTTCAGTTAGAGCAATAACTACACTAACAACTATCACGACAATGGTAATGAGTGAAAGAAGTAGAATGTCTTTCTTGAATACAGGCAAGAGATAGGAGAGGAGGGAGATGAGGGGCATTAGTGGTGAGAATGCTGCACTGGTGAAGGGCAGGGTTCTTTTTATGACTGAAACTCAACTTCAACTACAAACATGTTTGTGATCATGGTGCTAAAATAAAAATATTATTTTAAAAAATTGCTACATTTTATTTACATTCATGAAAAGCAGTTTCACAAAACATTTTTTGTTGAAAAAAATATAAGAGGAAAGCCTGGGGTCCCCTTTAAACTCCTTCCCGGAACCTACCTCAATGGCCCCCTGGGTATGTTCACAGGGATAGATCTGGAGTCTGGGAGGAAGGGGATGGAAGGCTGTCGGGGTTTTCCCCAAACCCCATCCTGCTCAAGAGGGAGGGTCTGGATGGTGAACTTCTGGACTTGCAGCGCATTAAGAAACGCTTTCCTCTTCTGGGAGTTGGGAGCTTTTGCCAGTATGGGGAATGAAAGGCCTCCGTGCCAAAGGCCTTTTTACCAAGCTTAGGGTTGCTGCAGGGCTTGGGCCATCCCAAAATCTCTTTCCTCCTGGACACCAGAGCTATTTCAGGGCGCACGCCCAGGGGGCCATTGAGGTGGGTGCCGGGGAGAACTTTAAAGGGGACCCCAGGCTTTCCCCAACCCTACACAGCACAAGAGTGGCTGGCTGTTGGAAGTCGCAGGCAACTTTCTTTCCCACCAGTGTTCATTCTGAATCTCCGTGGGGGTAAAGATAAATAATTAAGATATCATTGTGTTTAATCTGTTTGTCATATACAGAATGTCTATGCTGTATACTTTCCTTCCCGCCCTTGGCTCACCACCCAGACAACTTATTTTTCATCCTTTAGTTCCTCACCCCCACCACCTACTATGCCACATTTAACCATTTTTACCCTCAGTTCTTGGCTCCTCATGAAGCACATCATTATCCCCACTCATGCCAGCTGCTGACCAGCTCCCAAACCCAAAGTGAAAAAAATAAACCCTCAGCCTGAGAAGGAACTAATATTCTGTTCCTATTTATCTACTCTCAGCGACTTCCTGTCCTCCATCTTCCTTTACTGTGTAACTGCAGTTGCTACTAGGTTTATGAGAAGTCCCCCACTCAGGGGCCTTTCCTAATATGGGACTGCTGGAGTCATTTTGCAGACTCCAGAAGGCCAAATCACAGACCAAAGTAGTGTCCTGAATTCAACATCCTTACCTGACTATTTCTAATGAAATAAAAGGGATATGTACATCTATTTTGCATATCTTAGATGTATTCTCTTAAGCACTATAACTCTTATTGAATATATTCTTATACAGTGACAATTTTGCCCACTGTTTTTTGTTTTTTTTTTCTTTGTAATCTGTTCAATAAGGTATTTTGGTAGAAGAGTCTTTTGCTTTAGAATTCATGTTAGAACCAAGTTAAGGGGATTGTTGGATTTGTTCTCTCGACCCCCAGAGGCACCAAAATACCTTGTGGCATTGTTCCTCTTTTGCATAGGCACATTAAAATGGGAAAATATTGCAAATGCAAACAAGTTCTTATCTAATAGAGATAGGAACACATATTTTGTAATGCAGTTTGGCCTTATACCCTGAACATTGGCATAATGACCTGGCTCAAACCTCAGAAGAATGGCATTGTCCATGGATCCCGAACGAATGAGCATCTATGGAAACAACCACAATTGTCTATAACATCACCAGGAAGCAAATTTCTACCAGGCAAAACTCTACCACTACTCTGGCATTGACTTACTCCAAAGAGTGTTCTCTTAACATCCATATGACTCAGCAACAGCAGCAACCTGCTTGCAAGCCAGGATACTCCATATCTAATGGTGAGGTGATAGTAGAGGACAATCCACATCATCCTAACTATGATAAAGGAAATGCACAGAAACCAGAATCTTTAACTACAGAAACCTGACACCAATAACAGCTAATGTGTGAAAAAATTTCACCGGAACTACTCAGGGGGTTGGACAACCTAGTATGCCTGGAACCCAGAGTCAGTCTTATGCCAGAAAACTTCGGGAATAAGGTCTCCTTATATTTAGGTCAAGATTTCTTTTCTTTCCATTTTCTCTAGATTTTGCTGGGTCTATGCAAACAACAACAATGGCTATTCTCATGCCGTTATTACTTTATTTTTTTTAATTCTTATATTTTTTAAAGAAGAGCTTACTAAACTTTCTGCTGGTGCTTTAATGAATTCATTGTGATTCAATAATTTTCAAAAATATACTTGCTATTTAACTTTGTCTTCTTTCCTTTCTCTTCCATCTCTTTAGTTTTTTTTTTTTTCAGTTTTGTATTTTTTTATATCATGTTGCTTTTGGTCTTCCTAAAACAAATGTATTATGACCAGTTATGCCAACTATGTAATACATTTTATTTAGATAAAATATGAGGCTCTAGAGACTACAATAGGTACGGTTTTTGCTTCATGTACAACAAGCCAGGGTTTGTTCCCTGAGCAAATCCAGAAGTTTTGGCTATTGTAACCCAATAGCCAAAACAAAACAAAACAAAACAAAAACAATAAATATGCCTGTGATGTGATCCAGTAGGCTTATTTTTTCCAGTTGAGACACAGTGATTGGAAGAACACAACATGGCAAGGATACGGTTTGTTTTCAAACTAATTTCAGTCATAAATAATCCTTTTCTTGCAAACACTATAATGTGTGCAAGTGTTCTAGTAAATTATTATGTCAAAATACAATTTTATAAAGCTATCTGGCCATAGCAAGCACATGTACAATCACGTGGCAAATATCTGGGTCAAGTATAGGAGCACCATACCCTGATACTGTGTGACTCCCTATCACAGTTATAACTCCATAGGGATAGGGATTGATATTCCCTATCACACCAATAAACATCTACAAAAATGAAGTGGGGCAGAGGTTGCTATTTCTCTTTAAGAATAAAGGTTTACAAAATAAAGCAAGCAAGCTTGTTTTCAGCATAGAGTACTGAGCAGAAAGTACATAGTGCATTTCAAATACAAATTATCTAGGTCTCAATGATGCTGGAAAATGCTGTGTAATAAGATAAAAAGAGATAAACTGTTCATTAAATTTATGTGTAGAAATCATATTGATTTACATGCAATTATTTATTTACCTTTATACATATATTATGTCTATTAGTCAAAGGATGTTAACAGGAGAGATTCATTTCTAGGAAGGCAAAGTTATGAATAAAATCAAAGACAGCACTAAAGAAAATTGAACTGGTGACTCAACATAATGAAGAATTGGTTACATTCATGTTATTATTTAAATGAAATAATGATTTTCTTTGTTAGTTAATCTAAGGAAGCAAATGTTTGACCTCAATGACCACGAAAAATATTTTTCAGTTTCAAATTTTTTGGATTATGCTGAAATTTACTGGAAAGAGAATCAATTTCCTTATCCTAGAACTTGGAAAAACATAATCTATAATACATAATGTAGTTTTAGTCACTGCTCAGAGACAAAGTACTATAGATTTGTAGTCTAGTCACCATGAAGGTCTTCCTATTGATGAATGTGATGAAAGGTTATACGTTTTCAATGTAGAACTGGTCAGTGGCCATTTCTGTCATAAAACAGCAACAAGTCTGAAATTCTTATGCTAATGTAAGTCACAATATTTATTCTTTTAATGAATCTTATTTTTATGGATTTTCATTAAATGGATTTCAGTCAGCATATTCAAAACTCAAAGCATAATGGCAATATAAATAAGTACAGTACATTGATACTGTGACACAAATTATTTAAGATGATACATACTACGAATATTGTATTTTCTCCAATATCTACAAAGAAAAAATAAATACCATTGTTTTACAAGTATTTAAAATTCATGATGGGTGGAATTAAAGGATACTAGGATAGTTATGTAAGGCTTAAAGACAGAACTACTATATCTCCAAATTTAGTATACATTTTCAGGACTTTTAAACTCAGCTATGCCCAGAATTTACTCCTAGCTCTGTCTCAGGACTCAATCTGGGACCCTGATATACCAGGGAAGTGAACCCAGAGTAGCTTCAGTACAAATGTAAACATTTACTTGTTATATTATTATTCAGACCTCTGTTTTTCTGTTTTCAGTTTATTGTACTTTATTAATCACTGTGACTACTATTCAAGAATATTTTACTCTAGAAATTGAATAAATATTATGTAACAAAGGAACAAAACCTGATTGATGATCATATTATAAATAGTAATCCTCTCCCTCTTTAGAGGAGAAGAAAAGAAAATCATATGTACACTAATTTTCACACATGTAATAAAACAATCACCTACCTTACCATCATTTTATATGATAGAAGATAGGAGATATGTCTGTTAGCAAGGGGAAAAATGTCTCATTGGTTCACTACCAATATGAAAGTGTTATAGGGAGAACTTTATTGCAAGTTAATAATATGTCATAATATAAGGGGAAAAGAAAGTGTCTTTTTAGAAATAGAAATATATCTTTCAAATTTGTTCCCATCCCACATCAGGTTTCGTCAAAACAAATACTTTAATCTATAACCTCAAATAATTTTAGGATAACTGAGTAAATTTTTACAAGTCCTGTATGTCTGAAATTTAACTTAAGGACAATTCCTGCCAATTAATATACATTACAATTTCTCTTCTATTAAAATGATGCCAAAAATATAATATGTATCCACACATATAAACTAATTTAGAATTTTAACATGGTCAGACAAACGTTGCAATTCAAACGTGATCATTATATAATTCATGAATAAAAAAAGATATTCTAACACTTTTACTTTCAAGTATATTATTAAATAGTGTATTTCATTTTTTTTAGAAAGCCTAACTTTTCCACTAATGCTTTATTATGAAATTTTATAAATACAGTCAAAAACTTGGACGTTCAAAGTGTACACTTTGTAGCAGGATTACAAAATTCTTAGTTCTATGTTTAGATATATTTAAATAAATTTAGTGAGTAATTTACACAATTTACACAAGTAGCAGGATTACAAAATTATTGATCCTATACTTACATATATTTAGATGCAATTTACTGAGTAACAATCAAAACTTCAAATGAATCATTTGAATCATTACACTCTATGGACTTTAAATTCTAGTAAAAATTCTACTATTCATAGTAGAATACTGTTAGATTTTCTGGTATATTTTATCAATTCACTACTCTGTTTACTGACAACCTTAGTAATTTCACAAAATTATTCTAAATTTTATATTTTCAGCCTTCCCAAGGTAAAGAAATCTTATAATTAAATGCTCATATTATTTCCAAATAAAAAATACATAATTGAATCATCTGCTTGAATGATACATTAGGATTTTAGCTACTTTTCATAAAGGAATGCATAGTCTGGCAAGAAAATTAAATGGAATAGAGTACTATTCCATAATCATTAACTGTTGATCAGCTTCATATAACTTAAGTAAATTCCCTGACAAAAAATATGTACACAGAATCATTTACTTTCAAAGCAAACAAAATTTAACTATCTTAGTAGTCTTGTTAATTTTAAATGGAGTCAAACATCAACAAAAATTAATATAGTGAGCATTTTTGCAGAACATAACAATAAACAATACTTTGTTCAGCTGTTATCATTTTACTCAATCATTTTACTTAATCTGCACCTCACCCTCTTCCTTCAATACACCCTCAATTTCCCTTCATAAACCTTCTTTCACTAGTTATTGCCAGAAATAAATAGATTCAGTCTAATTCTGAGCTATGTGTTTATGATTTTCAGTTAAAGTTTATAGGCTAGCTAAAAGAGAAAATCATATTTAATCATTTCAAAATAAAGATGATGCATCTCTACATGTATACCTTAAAGAGATAATCAGTTAAATGCTTCTAATTCTAGATATGTGAATAACATTAGCAATTTCTAGGATCTTAGAAGGAATGAAACCTTCTCCTTATCATAGAGCAGAAATATTAGCACAATTTTTTATGAACCAAGATATCTCTAAAAGTTATTAAAATAATTTCTGTGCAAATTTTCATGTTTGCATGCTCATATTAGAAGCCATAATAACTCTTTCTGAATATTTTATTATAAAAGTATAACATGGCTGCTTTACTCTTGCAGTAATGAAAACCAGTAAATAACAGTAAATTATGTAAGGGAAAGACTATGATTTAAAAGTTAACCACTTATTAGATAATATAAAGTTCTTCTAAATAATATAGTGAAACAACCACATGAGGCATACAAACAAACAATATAAAAATAATTCATTAATTATAATTTATCAGTCAATTTCCACCAAAAATTTATTGCTTTGGTGATAATGATCATGATGATTGTGATGGTGATGATGATGATGATGATAATGATATGATGATGATGCTTGTTTTATATATGGCAGTGCTTTTAGCTCTGTACTTTGGTTTCAATTTTGGAAGGGATTTGTGATCATATATTGCCCAAAGCTTAGAACCTGAATTATGTTCTTTTAAGAAGGAAAACAATAAACCAGGACTAACCAATTTAACAATTTAACAATGTGTTTTGCTTGCTAAGATCTATCGATCTTTAATCCACCAAATGGATTGCTGCTTGCATGTTGAAATGAAAAGAGTTTATCTGACAATGGAATGACTTTCTTCACTGGATTTCTATGTAGGAAGGTCAGCATTGTAACTTACACACATTTCAAAGTATCAATATATACCAAAAAGCATTTTAGAATGAATCAGCACAAATGGATAATGACTCTTTGATTAGAACTCCACTTTTATTTTATTAGCTATTAATATCTATTCTGGTTGTACACTGAATTAACTCATAATTTTTATATATAGGTAATGATCTCAATTCCTAAAATAGCAAGTGCTAATTCACTTTTGTTTATACACACACACACACACACACACACACACACACACACACACATAAATTTTAGAGCAACATCCAACACTATACAGGACTAAGTTCAGCTCTGTGTGCAAAGATCACTTCCTGGAAATGCTTAGGGATACATATACACTACTGCAGATTAAATCAGGACAGGTTGCGTGCAAAACAAGTACCTTAACCACTGTACTATCTCTCTCGCCTTATTTTGTATTTTTCTAGCCTTACTTTAAAGAAAATGCATAGAAATTTCCTTCAGAGGTGACATGTACGAAAACAGTAGTTAAGATTTAGGCATAGCTTTAGCTGCTATTTTGATTGTTTATAACAAATTCCTGAAAATTTGTTTATACAATTGCTGAATTTCATCTTTATTCACAAATAGGACTAACATTACAACATCGCCATATAATTCAGTAAGCTTATGTGTTTTAGTCCTTGTCACTTACTCAGCTATTATGGACATATAGTAAATTTTGCTTAGCTGTGATAACAAAACTATAATTCATGTGCAAAAGAAAGAATGTACATTGCATATTATTATGAGGAAGATATTAACATAATCTTTAAAATTTGAAAAGTATAATTTGTTTTGATTTTTTATTTTGTTTGAGGACCATAACTAGCATTGCTTATGCTTATTACTGACTGTACTGAAGATCACTTTTAAGAAACTTGGGGAACCATATTGGTTATCAATAATCAAAACCAGATCAACTACATGCAAGTCAAGCGCTCCACTCACTGTACTATTTCACAGACATTGATAAGTGATTATGTTGTAAAATAAGGGCAGTGAACTAGAGCATGCTCTAAAGTTAAAAGTCGATCTCACATTGAATTAAGTCGCTTTATTCCATTGGTATTTTTGCCAATATTTATCATCTTAATAGTAATATTTCAGGTATACAATATTTCTATACCTTACTAATGCTAGGCCATCAGGGTGTCGACCTCCATCCAATACTGACCATACTTCTTATCTCCTTCCATTTAATTACTCAGTTCTATAAACAATCTATTAGATTCTATTATTACTAAACATTGTCTATTCCTTTACTATATTTCTTTATATTCTAAGTATGAGAAACCAGTTCTTGTCCTTTTGAATAAGTGCTCAGAATGATGTACTCCTACTTCATCCAATTTGAAACAAACTTTAGGATTTTATCTTTGCTTATAATTGAGTTTTACTCCTTTACATATATGTAGCATGACTGTTTTATCCACTTATTTATTCAGGAATATTTGCATTGTTTCCAGATCTTGAATCATGTGAACATAGGAACACAAATATCTTTTTAAATTTGTTTTAGGAATCAGAATAGAGGCCAAGTAGTAATAAAATTAGTAAGCCAAATGAAAACTATATAAATATTTTGTTGTCTATGTCAAAACAACTCTTCTTTTGATAAATTCCTTTTTATAGAATGGCTGTGAATCTTACGCTTGTTAATTTTTATGTATGTTTTTCTTTTGTTTTAGCTGCTCTCAAAAATCTATCTTCATCTTTGACATTTATCATTTTAATAAATGTATTACTGAACACCTTATTTTGGGTTTATTTTGCTTTAATCTCCAAACTACTGGGTTTTGGGAACACTAGCCCCTTTCAGGAACCCATATAATTCATATAGTGTTCCTAAAGTATCCAGTAATTCTCAGACACTGACTTCATTTGTTGTCACACTTAATTCTTTTTTCTCTTCTTTATTCATATTTTATTGCATTGTATCCTCCAACAAACTGATTTGTTTGTTTTCTGTCACTCTGCAACAAAGACTTTCTAATGAATTGTTTAAATTCTTATATCATGCTCTATATATAGTTCAGAGACTTCTGATTACAGGGTTCTAATAACCACTCATATATTTTTGGGTTGGAGATCTGTTCTATCAATTCCTTAGTTGTCTTTATTTTAGACTTACCATGGTCACGTTGAAGTCATTGATCACTGTTCAGATCAATTTCTGAGAGTTGGTAAGTTAGCACTTAGGGATCCTTCTAGAGTATTGAGTTCCATCTATTAATTTTGGTGGGATACTCTAATATTTTCACTGTGTCTTATGTGTTCTGAGAGCTAAAAATAAGAGATTCATTTTCAGTTTAATTTCTTTCATTTTTAAAATTTTATTTAAGCACTATGATTACAAACATGTTTCTAGTTAGGTTCCAGTTATAAAATAGAACAGTCCCCTTCACCAGTACAACATTCCCAACAGCTATGCCCCTATTATCGTCCTCCACCACCCCACCTATATTCGAGACAGGTTTTCTTTCTTTTTTTTCTTTTTTTTTTTTGGTTTTTGGGCCACACCCAGTGATGTTCAGGGGTTACTCCTGGCTATGCGCTCAGAAGTCGCCCCTGGCCTGGGGGACCATATGGGGCACGGGGGATCGAACCTCGGTCCGTCCAAGGCTAGCACAGTAAGGCAGGCACCTTACCTTCAGCGCCACCGCCCGGCCCCCGAGACAGGTTTTCTATATCTCTCACTCATTAATATCGCTCTGATAGTTGTTAGTGAAGTAATTTCCCTAACTGCACTCACCACACTTTGTAGTAAGCTTCATATCATGGGCCGGTCATTCCAGACGTCATCTCTATTGTCTCTGAGTATTATTACAATAATCTCTTATTTTCCTTAATTTCCACAGATAAGTAAGATTATTATGTCAATCTCTCTCCTTCTGACTTATTACACTCAGCACAATAGATTCCATGTACATTTATGTATAGGAAAATTTCATGACTTCATTTTCCTAATGACTGCATAATATTCTACTGTGTATATGTACCACAATTTTTTTAGCCACTCGTCTGTTATTGAGCATATAGTTTGTTTCTGGCTACTGTAAATAGCACTGCAATGAATATAGGTATGAGGAAGGCATTTTTGTATTGTATTTTTGTGTTCCTAGGGTATATCCCTCAGTGTGGTATAGCTGGATCATGTGTGAGTTCAATTTTTAATATCTTTGAGGCATCTCCATATTTTTCCCATAAAGGCTGAACTAGATAGTATTTCCACCAGCAGTAAATGACAGATCATTTCTCCTCACATACCTGTCAGCACGATTGTTCTTGTTCTTTGTGATGTGTACAAGTCTCTGTGGCATAAGATGGTACCTCATTTTTGTTTTGATTTGCTTCTCCCTGATGATTAGTTATGTAGATGATGTAGATAATTAGTTATGTAGAGCATTTTTTCACGTGTCTTTGGGCCATTTGTATATCTTGTATATTTTAATTTCCTTTTTATTTCCTCTCTGGTTCACTGTTTTTTCAGTAGTGAATTGTTTGATTTCCAGGCTTTTAAGTTTTTCTTCTATGTCCCTTTGTAGTTCAATTCTAATGTCAGTGTCTTGTGATCTGAGAAGGTATTCTGAATAATTTCTATCCTCTTGATTTTATTGAGGTATGTTTTATGAGCCAGAATGTGACTAATCCTGGAAAATGAAGAAGGTACTTTGGAGAAGAATGAGTACCCAGTTTTGGGGGATGGATTGTCCTACATATATCTACAAGGTCACTTTTTTTTTCATTTCTTGTCTCATAGTTAGTATATTCTTGTTGGGTTTCAGCCTCGTTAACATATCAAGGTGTGACAAGTTTGTCTGAGGTCTCCCACTATTATTGTGTTCCTCTGATGTCTTTTTGAAATTGTTTTTCCTTATTTGTTGCTAGAAATCTAAGGTATATTTTTATTATTTTTCTTCAAAGTTTCTGTTTTTGTGCTGCATTTAAGCAGTGTAGAGACTGCAGAGCAAATGAGCATCAGCTCTCTGTTTTCATAGCTCTCGGAGCCTAATCTTGTTCCCCTTCTTCCTTCATCCTTATGTTTGGGTAGTTGACATCCAAGAAAACGCCTCTTACTTCTCAAATCAACTCCTCTTGATAAGAGGCAAATGTTGGCAGTATGATGCTCTTTATAGGTGGGTATGTATGGTCTTTATCCTCTCTTGGTCCCAGCTGCAGGACCTTAATCTGGAGTGCTAAAAGGGTATTACCTGCCAGTCCTGCAGCTATTGCTGATCTGGGACCTTAAGGGCCCGGATCAGTCTCTTACTCATACCTGGTAGAGGCAAGAAATTGGGAATACTAAAGGAATTTATGGTCTATAGTTCGTGTTCTTCCCTGAAGAATGCTTTGAAAGCTTTGTCAGCTTTGAACAATTCTCATGAACTTTTTGGGGTCCAGTCTCTCCGAATCTTTACACTTGGGAGGCACTTCCTGAGAGAAAAATACATCGAGCTCTTTACGAAGTCAGTCAGCTCTGCATTTCTTTCTTAGAGTTATTCTAAAAAATAGTCACTTTGGGGGCCGAAGAGATAGCATGGAGGTAAGGCATTTGTCTTTCATGCAGAAGGTCATCGGTTCGAATCCCGGTGTCCCATACAGTCCCCCGTGCCTGCCAGGGGCAATTTCTGAGCATGGAGCCAGGAGTAACCCCTGAGCATGACCGGGTGTGACCCAAAAACCCCCACACACACACACACACACACACACACACACACACAAGTCCGGGGCCAGGCTGTG
>PVKC010018946.1:0-19361 GCA_004027635.1 Crocidura indochinensis
ACCACCTTTGGTCCTGGATCAGATGCTTGCAAGGCAAACGCCGCTGTGCTATCTCTCCGGGCCCATGAGTATCAAAAAGTAGTGTATTATAGGGGCCGGGCGGTGGCGCTGGAGGTAAGGTGCCTGCCTTGCCTGCGCTAACCTAGGATGAACCGCGGTTCGATCCCACTGTTCCCCATATGGTCCCCCGTGCCTGCCAGGAGCGACTTCTGAGAGAATTGCCAGGAGTAACCCCTGAGCGTCACCGGGTGTGGCCCCAAAAAATACCAAAAAAAAAAGTAGTGTATTATAAGCTCCACTCCATGAGCTGCACAGTCACCAAGATCTCTAGGTACAGATGTCTAATTTTACCATCCATGATGAAGCAGAAGTCTTCCATACACCACAAAATACCGAGGGGAGAGTAAATGATCATGCAAGGAGTCTATAGTTAATCCCATGACAGTATACTTCAGGGGTGGAAAAACCCTTCTAGGTTAAGGGAATTCCCTATATAATATCCCCAATCGTTACTGTGCCTATGCAGGGGAAAAAGAAAAGAAAAACACAAAATAATTATTTTTCCACATATATATGTATTGATTGATCAAATTTTTGATGACCTTATTTTAGTATAGATATTGAAGTTGATGTCTCCATTTTTATTTCGTTTTATTTTATTTTATCTTATCTTTCTCTTCTTTTTGCACTCCTCCATGATTTGATTTCAGAATCGAGACTATTGTTTAGTGTTTGTCTTTATTGTTGTAGTGCTCACTGGATATTTAATATGACATTTCTTTCTATATTGCTGTGGTATTTCAATTACCTTTTTCATGTCCTCTCTCAAACTGAGGTTGATAGCCTCTAGAAGGATTCTGCTCATTTTCATAATATTTTACTTTTTTTCTATTTTATTTTTTTTATTTTTTTGTAATCTATTTATTTCATATTCCCAAACAACTCTGTTGTTTTGATAACATTTCTGGTTTGCCTTTCCATTGCAATCCATTTTTTTTTATTTAAACACCTTGATTACATACATAATTATGTTTGGGTTTCAGTCATGTGAAGAACACCAGCCATCACCAGTGCAACGTTTCCATCACCATTGTCTCAAATCTCCCTCCTCCCCACCCGCCCCCCTCGCCTGTACTCTAGACAGGCTCTCCACCTCCCTCATACATTCTCATTATTAGGACAGTTCAAACTGTAGTTATTTCTCTAACTAAACTCATCACTCTTTGTGGTGAGCTTTATGAAGAGAGCTGGAGTTTTCAGCTCTTTTCTCTTTTGTGTCTGAAAATTATTATTATTGCAAGAATGTCTTTTATTTTTCTTAAAACCCATAGATGAGTGATACCATTCTGCGTTTCTCTCTATCTCTCTCTGACTTATTTCACTCAGCATGATAGATTCCATGCACACTATGTGTAGGAAAATTTCATGACTTCATCCCTTCTGACAGTTGCATAATATTCCATTGTGTATATGTACCACAGTTTTTTTAGCCATTCGTCTGTTGAAGGGCATCTAGATTGTTTCCAGAGTCTTGCTATGGCAAATAGTGCTGCAATGAATATAAATGTAAGGAAGGGGTTTTTGTATCGTATTTTTGTGTTCCTAGGGTATATTCCTAGGAGTGGTATAGCTGGATCGTATGGGAGCTCGATTTCCAGTTTCTGGAGGAATCTCCATATCGCTTTCCATAAAGGTTGACGAAAGCAGAAGTTGGTTCTTTGAAAAAAAAAATAAACAAGATTGATAGACCACTGGCAAAACTAACAAAGAAAGAGAGAAAGAGAAACTTGATAACTTGTATTAGGAATGAAAAAGGAGAGATCACGACTGATATGGCAGAGATTCAAAGGGTAATCAGAAACTACTTTGAGAAGCTCTACACCACTAAAAATGAGAAACTGGAAGAAATGGATAAATTCTTGGACTCTTACAATCTTCCACGGTTGAAGGAAGAGGATGTAACATACCTAAACACCCCCATCACTATTGATGAAATTAACCGGTAATCAAATGTCTGCCCAAAAACAAAAGCCAGGCCCAAATGGATTCACTAAAGAATTCTTTCAAACTTTCCAAGAGGAACTACTACCAATTCTGGCAAGACTCTTTCATGAAATCAAAAAAACGGAAACACTTCCAAATACTTTTTATGAAGTCAACATCACCTTGATACCCAATCCAGACAGAGATGCAACGAAAAAAGAAAATTACAGACCAATATCGCTGATGAATGCAGATGCAAAGATCCTCAACAAAATTCTGGCAAATAGAATACAATGCCTCATTAAGAAGATCATCCATGGGGGTTGGGCGGTGGCGCTGGAGGTAAGGTGCCTGCATTAACCTAGGACGGACCGCGGTTCGATCCCCCGGTTCCCCATATGGTCCCCCGTGCCTGCCAGGAGCGACTTCTGAGCGAATAGCCAGGAGTAACCCCTGAGCGCCCCCGGGTGTGGCCCAAAAACCACAAAAAAAAGAAGATCATCCACTACGATCAAGTAGGTTTCATCCCAGGAATGCAGGGATGGTTTAACATTCATAAATCTATCAACATAATACACACCATCAAAAAAATAAAAATAAAAATCACATGATCTTTTCAATAGATGCAGAGAAAGCATTTGATAAGGTTCAACACCCATTCTTGATCAAAGCTCTCAGCAAGATAGGAATGGAAGGATCCTTTCTCAATATAGTTAAGGCCATCTACCACAAGTCAGTGGCAAATATTATCCTCAATGGAGAAAAACTAAAAGCCTTCCCTCTAAATTCTGGCACAAGACAAGGCTGTCCTCTCTCACCACTCCTATTCAACATAGCACTGGAAGTACTCACTATAGTGATTAGGCAAGAAAAAGATATCAAGGGAAACCAGATAAGAAAGGAAGAAGTCAAGCTCTCACTTTTTGAAGATGACATGATACTCTACTTAGAAAACCCTAAAGACTCTACCAAAAAGCTCCTAGAAGCAATAGACTCATATAGCAAGTTGGCAGGCTACAAAATTAACACACAAAAATCAGTGGCCTTTCTATTTTATTTTTTTCTTATTTTTTATACCATTCTATTGCTTTTCTTTCCCTCAAACAAAACCGCATATCTCTATTTATTTAACTCAGTCTCTCAAATAGAGGGAGAAACAAGGGGGGGCACCAAGACCAAACAGATATATGATCACTAATAGTAAGCTAGAGAAAGAGGGAACCACCTACTCTAGCAGCCCGGGGTGGGGGGTGATGGTCAGGGATATGGGTTGCAGAAAGGGAATGGGGATGGGGGAAGGACAAATTTGGTGATGGGTATTCCCCTTATTTAATGTTAATATGTACCTAAAATACTACTGTGAAAGATATGTAAGTCATTATAATAAAAATAAAATTTTTTAAAAAGTAGTGTTTTGTAGACATTATATAAAAGTGTTCTTCCCTTCTTAAATTATATTTATCATGGAAACCTAACCCATAATGAATCCTACATTAGAAGCACACAACTTTTATCTTTTCTTTTTTTTTTGTATAAACAATATAAAATTTACTTTTATTATAGAAACAACTTTTACTTATTTTCCACTTGTACTTTAATAGAAGAGACACAAAGGCTATGTCCTGGAGCCAGCTCCCACAATTGGACACAGAGAAGAGTTTTGAATTTAAATACGAAGAAAGTGTGTGCTTGGCAGTAAGTGGGTAACTTTGAACACACTAAGACCTTTTTATAAGTCCAAAGATTTATATTATGCTCCAGAAAGTGCTCCCATATAGAATATAATTTATATTCTCCTGTTTTTCTGTTTTAAATGTAAATACTTAAAGTTATACAAAAATTCATATTTTCTAATAGAAGGTAATAAACATCTAAGTATTGTGTTAGCAGAAATTCATATATTTTTATAAGTCATATATTGTTTTCATCAGTTCAATTGCTTTCTGTTATCACCTGTGGATTCTTCTTTGACCCCAAAGTTATTAGGAAGAAGGTGGTAAGTGTGATGTTGGCATTTCATATGCCTGTAACTTTATTATTAGCAATTTATTAAATCATAGTACCTACATAAAAATTGGAAAAATGAAATAATTAATTTAAGAAAAACAGAAAATGGAAATTACTTTCTTTAATTTCAAAACATTTGCTAAGGAAACAACTCTTAAAATTTTATTTGCATACTGAACACTATCATAACAATGTGAATGAATGAAGGGAGTAGAAAGCCTGTCTAGAATACGGGGGTGGGTGGTGATGAGGAGGGAGATTTGGGACATTGGTGATGGGAATATTCTTTACATGACTAAAACCCAATTACAATCATATTTGTAATCAAGGTGTTTAAATAAAGATATTAATAATAAAATATGAATTAGGAGTCATCTCTGAGCATGGCCAGACAGAGTTCCTGAGAACAGAATTAGGAGTCAACCCTGAGCATGGCCTGGCGTGGTTCCTGAGCACAGAATTAGGAGTCAGCCCTGAGCATGCCAGGCGGGGTTCCTGAGTAAAGAACTAGGAGTCACCCCTGTGAAAAAAAAATTATTTTTAATTAAACTCTTCTGTAAAAAGCTATTCTCTAAATGATTTCTATCTTTTTATATTAGTTGATACTTAGTCTATAGCCTTAGAATTTGGCTCCCCTAGAAAATGTTTCAGGAATCCTTGAATATAATGACTATTGTTGACTTTGGTATAATGTTTTCTATAAATACTTAATCTGGCGGGAGGAGGGGGTTGCGGCCAGCTCTGCTTAGGGGTTACTCCTGGTTCTGTACTCAGAAATCACTCCTGGCAGGCTTGGTATACCATAGGATGCCAGGGATCAAATCCAGGTCTGCCACATTCAAGGCAAATGCTCAACCTATGCTATGCTATGCTATGCTATGGTTCTGACCCTCATTCATTTATTAACAATTTTTTTCATGTATTTATATACTGGCTTTTTTCTAGCTGTTTTTATTTTTCAAACATTTTTAGGTATGATATTGAAATCTCCAATGATAATTAGAGATAATTGAATTAAATAATTTTGATTCTTTTAATTTATATGATTATAAAATAATTTATATGAATATTAATATATTTTAAATATAATATATAAATATATATCTATGAATATATTTATATGTTATATATAAATATACAAACATATATAAATGTAAAATAATTTTATATAAATATAAAATAAACACTTTTGGTAGGTTCATGTATATTATATCTATAACCTTCTTGTAGTATCAAAAATTTTTCCTCTGACTAATCATATTTAAAATGTCTTTTGGGTAATATTATATAGTCATTCAACTCTCATATTTCTATTTACATACTTTCCTTTCCATCATTTTACATTTAAACTTGTATTTTTAATTGGTGCTATGTCTATAATCAATAGCTTAAATTTATGTTTTAAATCCAATTGACAGTGTTCAGCTTTGCATATGCTATTTTTAAAAAAAGATATATTGATCTTTTTCCTTTAAAAATAATTTTTGTATTTTTATTACTCTGGGACAAAAACTGAGTTCTGAAAGAAGATATACTGATATATATTTCACAATAGTAAAAAAAAACTGTGAAAGAAAATAAAGAAACTGAGACAGAAAGAGAGGGAGAGAGAGAGAGAAAGAGAGAGAGAGAAAGAGAGAGAGAGAGAAAGAGAGAGAGAGAGAGAGAAGCAAAGTACCTGCCCCAGAGACAGGCAGGGAGATAGATGCAAGTGACACTTGTGATAGGAAACAAGGGCACTGATGAAGGGTAGAGTACACTCTATGACTGAAAGTTGTGAACAATTTTGTAACCATGGTGCTTAAAGTAAGTATAAAAAATATTCACTGCACATCACATTAAAATAAAAAATATTCAGATCTTTAATTCATTTATTTCTTATTTTCTATGTATTTTATGTATTTGCTTAAATTCCTGTTGATTGTAATGATATTCTTTTAATATTTTATTAGTTCTTTTATAAATTATGATATGCACTTCATTAATATAACTCACCACATATTAGTCTGACTTACAGTAAAAATAGCTTTATCCACCACAGTGGTATTATTTTTATATGCTATATCTGTTTACAAATAAAAACTGTTATAAATATAACTTTGTGGGCTTCCTGATCCCTGTGGGAGGTTGCTGAGAAAGACCCGAGAAAACTTAATCCTATCAAAGTTCGCAGGCCAGGTAGGTCCAGGCTACATGGCAGTAACATACTCCTGCATGACGCCTTTAAAAAGCTTCTGCATTCCCTCATTTTTGGCTTCCAGATCCCTGTAGGAGGCTACCGAGGAAGACCCCAGCGAATTTAATCTCACCAAGGTTCAACAGCCAGGAAACAGAGCATCAGGGAGGAGTGCAGCAACTCCACTTCCCTTTGTGGCTGCATGCATCCATCTCCTAGCCCATGAACCCCACTAGGACACACAGTTAACTCCATGCTACAAGTGTATCAATGGGGAAATAACTCAAGACACAGCATTCATAGAGAACGAAGATGGAAGCTCTGATGACCCAGAAAGTACCCACCACGTAGTTAGCCTCCCAGATGAAAAGTTTAGAGGATACTCATAGAACTCAAAGAAAGAATAGATCAAACTGAACAGAACACAAAGATAGAAATCAGTAAACCCCAATTGAAATAACAGGACTGAAAAACTCAGTAGATGAAATGAAAAACTCAATTGAAAGCCTCCCCAACAGAGTAGCAGCAGCTAAGAACAGAATCAGTGAGCTGGAAGATGAGATGCAGAGCAACTCCATACAGCAGAAGAGACTGGAAAAGAACCTTAAAACAAACGATCAAACAATGGAAAAAATATTCCAAAAAATGTGAACAGATGAAAATAGAAGTCATTGACAAGTTCATCAGAAACAACATAAGAATCATTGGAGACCCAGAGACACAGGAAGAAAATCCCCAGGTAGAATTACCAGTTAAGGACATCATGACAGAGAAACTCCCAGAGCTAAAGATGGCATGCAACCAAACCCTGCATGGCCAAAGAGAACCACCTACAAAGACCCAAAGAAAAGAACTCAAGACACATCCTAGTCACAATGATAAATACCACAAATAGGGATAGAATACTGAAAGCAACAAGATCAAAGAGGGAAATTACATTCAAAATAGCATCCTTAATATTTACCGAAGACCTTCACAAGAATCACTCAAGACCAGAACGCTATGATGGGATATAGTGACAAAACCCAACTAAATGAATGCATCGCCTAGAACACTGCATCCAGCCAGACTCACTTTAAGGTTTGAAGGAAGTATATATAGCTTTATGGATAAACAGTAGCTCAGAAACTTTACAAACACAATACCAGCCTTAAAAGAAAAACTGTTCTTTAAGATAAGACAGACCAACAGACACAACACAAACTACAAAGATGACATCCAATCACAAGACAATAATCTCTCTCAACATCAGTGGACTAAATGCACCTGTTAAGAGCCATAGAGTGGCAAAATGGAACAAAATGCTGAATACAAAACTCTGCTGCCTACAAGAAACACATCTAATAGTCCAAACAAACAGAGATTCAAAGTAGAAGACTGGAGAAAAATCATCCAAGCAGCAACTTCCTTATAAAAGCTAGAGTGGCCATATAAATATCAGATGACACAAACTTTAGACTATGAAAATTTATAAGGGACAAAGATGGTCATTTTGTACTAATCAAAGTATATGTACAGCAGGAAAAACATCACTCTCCTAAATATATACAACCCCAATGAAAGACCAACAAAATAATTAATATAATTGTTGACAAATCTGAAAAAAGATATCAATATTAAAACAATAATTGTAGTAGACCTCAACACTTTCCTGCCACTCCTTCATAGTTCAACCAGGATGAAACCCTACAAGAATATACTTGTTCTGAAAAGCCACATGAAATAAAGTGGACTAGTAAATATATATATTTACATATATTATTATATATATTTACTACATTTACTATACATGCATATATATGGCACTCTATCTCCAAAAACCTGAATTCTTATCCAATGGACATGGGTCATTCTCCAGGATAGATCACATGTGGCCCATAATACATATTTCCATAAAGTCAAGAGGATCGAAATTGTACAGACTACCTTATAAGATCACAAGGCAATAAATTTAGAAGTGAACTACAAAGGTCACAGAAGAAAATCTTTAACACCTGAAAATTAAGCAGCACACTGCTGAACAACCAGTTGTTCAAAGATGAAATCAAAGAGGAAGACAAAACATTTCTGAAAACTAGTGGAAACTAATGAAAATGAAGACACAAAATATCAGAATTTATGGGACACAGCAAAAGCAGTACTAAGAGGAAAATTCATAGCTTTACAAGCACACATCAGAAAGGAAAAAGGAGCCTACACAAATAACTTAACGACACAGCTTTGAAAATTAGAAAATGACAAACAAAAGGAGCCAAAAATAGGAAGGCAGTAGGAAATAATGAAACTTAGAGCAGAAATCAATGAAATGGAAATCAACAAAACAATTTGAAATATCAATGAAAGAAAAAGTTGGTGCTTTGAAAAAATAAACAAGATTGATAAACCACTAGAAAAACTCACAAAGAAACAGAGAGACAGAAACTTAATAAATCAGATTGAAATGGAAAAGGGTGAGATCACTACAAATACTGCAGAGATTTAAAAGGTAATCAGAGACTACTTTTAGAAACTCTATTCCATGAAACATGAGAACCCAGGAGAAATGAATAAATTATTGGACTCCTACAACCATTCATAGTTAAACCAGGACAATCTATCATATATAAATATACCTATCACTAATGAGAAAATTAAAAGAGTAATCAAAAGTCTCTGCAAAAACAAAAGCCCAGGCCCAGATGGATTCACTAATGAATTCTGTCAAATCTTTCTAGAATATTTACTACCAACCCATTTCAGGCTCTTTCATAAAATTGAAAAATCATGAACACTCCCAAATAGTTTTTATGAAGCTAACATCATCTTGTTTCCAAAACCAGACAGGGATGCTGCAATAAAAGAAAATCACAGACCAATATCCCTGATGAACACAGATGCAAAGATCCTCAACAAAATTCTGGCAAATAGGATCCAATGCCTCATCAAGAAGGTCATACACCATGACCAAGTAGGATTCATTCCAGGAATCCAATAATGATTTAACATACATAAATAAACCAACATAATACACCATGTCAACAGAAAATATAAAAGGTATATGTTTATATCAATAGATTCATAAAAGCATTTGATAAAGTGCAACACCCATTATTGATTAAAAAAAAACTTTCATCAAGATGCCAAGGAAGGAACTTTTCTCATTATAGTCAAGGCCATTTCCCACAATTAATGGAAAATATTCCTAGTAGAAATAACTAAAGACTTTTCCTCTAAAATCTGGTAGAAGACAAGGCTGCCCTTTCTCACTACTCCTATTCACCATAGTGCTTGCTACAGCCATTAGACAAGAAAAAGGTATCAAGGGCATCCATATAGGAAAGGAAGAAGTCAAGATCTCACTGTTTGAAGATGACATGATAATAAATCTAGAAAACCCTAAAGACTCTACCAAAAAGCTTTTAGAAACAAGAGATTCATATAGCAAAGTGACAGGCTACAAAAATTAATGAACAAAAATCAATTGCCATCTTATTCACCTATAGTGATAGAGAAGAAATGATCGTTAAAAACCAACCCATTCATATTAGTATCACACGAACTGCAAATATCTTGGAGTCAACTTAACTAAAGACTTGAAGGATCTATACAAAGAAAACTACAAAAAACTGCTTCAAGGAATAAAAGAGGGCACAAGGAAATGACGACACATACCCTCCTCATGGATTGGTAGGATTAACATCATTAACATCTCAATACTCCCCAAAGATTTGTACAGATTTAATGCTATCTATTTAAGGATACCCATGACATTCTTCAAAGAAGTGGATCAAATACTCCTGAAATTCATTTGGACAATAAACACTCACGAATAGCTACAGCAATTCTTGGGAAAAGGATTATGGGAGGCATCACCTTCCCCAACTTTAAATTGTATTACAAAGCTATAGCCATTAAAACAGTATAGTATTGGAATAAAGACAGACCCTCAGATCAGGGGAGACTTGAGTATTCAGAAAATGTTCCTTGGACATGCAATCAATTAATCTTTGATAAAAAGGCATGAAATTCAAAATGGTGAAAGAAAAGCATCTTCAATAAGTTGTGTTATGGCAATTGGTCAGGCACTTACAAAAAAAAAAAAAAAGAACTCAGACCTCTATCTCACACCATTCACAGAGGTCAAATCGAAATGGATTAAGGACTCGGATCAGACCTAAAATCATAGAGTATATTGAACAACACGTAGGTTAAAAAAAATTCCATGACATTGACAACCAAGGCATCTTCAAATAAGAAACAGCACGCTCCATACAAGTGGAAACAGAGATAAACAGATGGGACTATATTAAGCTGCAAAGCGTCTGCACTTCAAAGGAAATGATGCCTAGGATGCAAAAGCCACCACAGAATGGAGAAACTATTCACCAAAAATCAGTCATACAAGGGCTAATATCTAAGATATACAAGCTACTGACAGAACTTAATAAGAAAAATATCTAACTCCATCAAAAAATGGGGAGAAGAAATAGCAGACAATTTTCCAAAGAAGAAATATAAATGGACAAAAGGCACATGAGAAATGCTCCACATCACTTATTATCAGGGAGATGCAAATGAAAGCAACAATGAGGTACCATCTCATGCCATAGAGACTAGCATGCATCACAAATAACAAGAACAATAATTGCTGGCAGGGAGGTGGGGAGAAAATAACTCTCATTCACTGCTGGTGGGAAAGCCATTTCGTTAGCTTTATGGAAAACAATATGGAGATTCCTCAAAACACTGGAAATTGAGCTCCAATATGATTCAGTTATACCAGTCATAGAGATATACCCTAGAAACACAAAAATACAATACAAAAATCCCTTCCACAAACCTATATTTATTGCAGCACTATTTACAATAGTCAGACTCTGGAAACTACCAAGATGCCCTTCAACAGAAAAATGGCAAAAAACATTGGGGCCGGCCGGTGGCACTGGAGGTAAGGTGCCTGCCTTGCCTGCACTAGCCTAGGAAGGACCAGGGTTTGATTCCCCGGTTTCCCATATGGTCCCCCAAGCCAGGAGCGACCTCTGAGCAAATAGTCAGGAGTAACCCCTGAGCGTCACTGGGTGGGTGTGGCCCAAAAACAAAAACAAAAACAAACAAAAAAAAACCTCTGTGATACATATACGCAATGGAATATTACGCAGTCATCAGTAGAGAAGTCATAAAATTTTACTACATATGAATGGACATATAATCTATTAATATGAGTGAAATAAGTCAGAGAGACAAAATAGTCTCACTTATCTATGGGTTTTAAGAAAAACTAAAGACATTATCATGAATGGTATCATTCTGTGTTTATCCTTCCTCTGCTTACTTCATTTACCATGTCTTCCAGCTTCATTTATATTGCAACAAATCACATAAGTTTATTAACCTTATTTCTTTGTAATATTCTATTATGTATATGTCTCATTTTCATGATCCACTGATCTATTTTAGTTATCTAGGTTGATTACAAATTTTAGCTATTGTACTGAGCACTGCAATGAATAGTAGTGTGCATATGGTTTTTTTCAAATCTTTTTTTATTTAAAGCACTCTGCTTTACCATTATTCATAGTTGAGTTTTAGACATAAAATATTTCAGTACCAATCCTACCACCACTGTCAACCTTCCTCCACCAATGTTCCCCGAGTCCATACCATGCCACCCATCACCATCTTGTCACAGCCTGACATCAAACAGACACCTTTTTGAGTTTTGTTGTTAAAGTTTGAGTCCCATGAGTTCATTGTTGTTGACCCCCATGGCATACATAGATAGTTCCATCCTTTCTTAACACCACCAATGCAACTGACTCCCCTTGGCCCCTGCCCCTGTAATTTCTTATTTGTCTTTCTCCTACTTCACTCACTTTATTCCTTTTCTCACTATATTCTGGGGGCCAATATTGTTCTAGACAATCCCACTTAAGCCATTGCATTCCTTCATGCAGTTATTCTAAATACCACTTATAAGTGATATCTTGTATTTCTTCTTTTTAGCTTAATGCATTTAACATAATATAGTTCCATCCATATTACAGAAAATTGCATTATCGCATCATTTCTTAAGATGATTATATTTTATTATATCTATGTATTATAGCTTTTTGATTCACTCATATGTTGTTTGACATCTGGGTTGATTCCCATTCCTAGTTATTGTATTGTGTGCTACAATGAATAAATGTTTTTGTCCTGGGAATAGATAATCCAAAAATGTTATTAACAGGTCATATCATATTGCAACTCAATTCTGAGTTTATTGAGAATACTCCATACTGTTTTTCATAAAAGTTAAACTAGACCGCAATTCTACCCATACTGAATGAGGGTTCCCCAACACAGATTTTTTCCCAGAATGTTTGATATGTGTCATTATCATTGATATAAGATCATATCTCATTGTCATCTTGCTTAGGATTTCTCTAAAGAACATAAGAAACACATCATATTTCTCATATGAAATGTTCCAAGTAAGAAAAGAATGACATATTCTTTTTAAATAGAGTATCTTTATTTAAACACCTTGATTGCAAATATGATTGTTGTTGGATTTCAGTCATATAAAGAACACCCCCTTTCACCAGTGCAACATTCCCATCACCAATGTCCCAAATCTCCCTCCTCCCCACCTCACGCCCACCTGTACTCTAGACAGGTTTTCTACTTCCCTCATTCATTCGCATTGTTATGATAGTTCTCAGTGTAGTTATTTCTCTACTGCACTCAACACTCTGTGATGAAATTCATGTCGTGAACTGAAACTTCCAGCCCTCTGCTCTTTGTCTCTAAGTATTATTGCAAAAATGCCTATTATTTTCTTAAAACCCATAGATGAGGGAAACAATTCTGCTTTTATCTCTCTCCCTCTGAGTTGTTTCACCCAGCATAATGAATTTCATGTACATTCATGTATAGGAAAATTTCATGACTTCATCTTCTGGCGGCTGCATAATATTCCATTGTGTATATGTACCACAGTTTCTTTAGCCAACAATGACATATTCAAACTACTATATAAAAGAATTTTTCAACCTAGAGTCTACTAGCCAGCCAATTTTTAATTTATATGGAACAGATGGGTAAAAACATTATCAGACTGGCAACATTTGTTAAAATTAAACCAACGTTAATGAACTATCAAAAGGTCACGTATATAAACCAAACAACCAATTATAGAAGCAAAAACTCTACAAAATATAATGGCAGAACAGTTATTTCTGTCAATAGTTTCTTTTAAAAAATAGTTTCTTTGAATGTCAGTGGACTAAACTCTCCTATCAAAAGGCACAGAGTTAAGGGTTTTTATCTGGGAACAAAAGCCATTCATTTGTTATTTACAGGAAGCACATATAAAATCTCAGGATACACACAAGCTCAGAGTTAAAGGTTGGAAAATAATTATACAAGCCACTGAAATACAAACAAATAAAGCTGAGATAGAGATACTTATATCAGACCAAATAAAATTCAATCATCCTTTCCCCATCCCCATCCTATCTCCACCCGTTATAGGCTTTACTGATGATATCTTGGAATCTTCTTTAAGTGGGAATTATATAAGCCCATTCTTAGTTTCTTTATACTCCACTTGTGAGTGAGATTATCAGGCATCTCAGTCTTTCATTTTCTGACTCACTTAACAGCATGATACACTCCACTAACCAACTGGATTCAGTTAACTGCTAGATTTCATTTTCCTCATGATTATTCAATTGAATACTATTCATTGTGCATATATATATCACAATTTCTTTGCTGCTCATCTATTCTTGGACACTGGATTGTTTTCGGATCTTAAGTATTAGAAATACCACTTTAAGGAACAAAGGTATACATCTATTTTCAGATTAAAGATTTTGTTTTATATACATTCTAACATGCAAATTATACCCATGAAAATTCCAAGAGCATTACTTAAAAACATAAAACAAGAGTTATATAAGAACTTTATATGTGTATATTTACATATTTATGTGTATATATATGTATATACATATATATATGGAACGATAAGACTCTCTGACTGGTATGAGGAAAAAGAAAATGATAGATATTGGATTTCCCAACTTTAATCTTTACTACAAGCCTATAATCCAAACTATATTGTATTAGAACAAAGTTAGACTCTCAGATCAATGAGTTAGAGCTGAGAGCCCAGAGATAACTCTCAAATCTATAATCTACATAAAATGTTCTAAATGAAGAAATGCATGTATGGCATGTATGTATGAAAAGGAAAAATCAGATGGGCAAAAGGTATAGGAAAATATGAACCAAATCATTAATCATTATCAGAATCAAAACCACAATGAGATATTTCACATCACAGAGACTGGCACACATCACAAATTAAAAAACAACCAGTGCTTGTACTAATGTGAAGAGAAAGGGACTCTTATTCACTGTTGGTGGGCATGTTGACTGCCTATCCTGTTAGGAAAACAATATGGACATTTCTTTAAAACTATATATTGAGCTTCTATATGACTCAGCAATGACACTAGGAATATGCATTAGGAGACCAAAAACACAACACAGAAAAGTCATCTGCACTCCTATGTTCATTGCTCAAATTGCCAGAATCTGGAAATATTCCAAGTGCCTGAGAACCTATGAGTTAGATTAAAAAAAAAACAGCATAAAATGTGATACGAGATATTTGGGATCAGAAAGATAGCACAGTGGCAGGGTGTTTGTCTTGCATGCGGCCAACCCAGAACATAATAGTGTTTAATTCCTGGCATCCTATATGGTCCCCTGAGCAGACCAGGGACAGTTTTTGAGTGCAGAGCCAGGAGTAACCGTAACTGCTGCTGGATGTGACACACACACACACACACACACACACACACACACACACACACACAAAACCTATAATGCACAATGGATTTCAAAGGGAAAGAATGAAGTCATGAAATTTGTTTGTACAGGGTGGATTTGAATTTGAAGAAAATTATGTTGAGTGAAATGAGTCAGAGGGAAAGGAATGGGTATAGAATAAATGCACTTATTTGTGGGATATTAAAAACAGATAGTATGGTAATAATATTCAGAGACAATAGAGATGAGAAGCAGGAGGATCAGTCCATGGTAGGAAGCTTGGCACAAATAGCAAGGGGTGCAGTTAGAGTAGAGAAGGTACCCTTAGGACAATGAGAGTTGGAAATGATAACTCTGGAAAAGAACTATGTGCTGAAAAGAGATACAATATGCATGATTCCCCCTTCAGTAACAATATTACAAACCACAGTGTCTATGTTGGACAAAAGGAAGATAAAGAAAAGAAAAATCTCTGCCACAAAAACAGTCAAGGGAGAAGGCAGTGGAGAGAAAGGGGAGGACAGAAAAGAAACAGGGGCATTGATGGCAGGATATGAACACTGGTGAAGGGAGTTTTACATTGTATGACTGAAATTCAATAATGACTACTTTTGTAACTGTAAATACAAACTATATTGTGAACAATATTGTAAACCAATTTTTAAATTAAGTGTTTCTAAATATATAAAAAGATAACTTCAACAAATAGCCCCAAGAAAAATATTTAATCACATACAAAAAATTAATATACACCCCTATCTTATGGCATCTCAAAGGTAAGTTCAAAATGAATTAAAGACTACTTTTTGATGGAGCTTAAAGCATACCTTCATAAAATTAACAGACAAAAACATAGGTTGGAGCTTCCAAGAGCTTTACCATAAAGGAATATTTAATGATACAAGCTCACTGGCAAAGAAAACAAAAAGCATAAATAAGCATATGTAACTACATCAAACTAAAAGTCTTTTCAACTGCAAAAATAAATGAACCCTAAGATAAAAGCACACTCAAATAATTGCAATAAAGTACTTTAGTACATACATCAGACAAAAATCTAGAAAACATTCTCAAAACGAACAACAATAACAAAATCTGCAATCTCATCAAAAATGGGGAAATAAGATGAATAGACTCTTCCACAAAAAGGACATAAAGGCAACAGAGGAAGAAAAGGGATCTAAAAAGAAAGAAAAGAGAAAAGAAGAAAGATCAGTTTTCATACTTATTGTTATCACTCCAGAAACAACCCAAAGTTGTTAACATTTTTAATCTTGTAGTAAATATTTATTTTCCTAACCTTTATCCTAATTTCAACTCTAACCCTGATCCTAAACTTCACCCTATACTTCAAATACACAAGCCTAAGCCTAAACTTGATGACTGCTCTGAAATTTGCTTTTATTTTGAACTTTGAAACTAGCAAATTTGAAGATAATCCTCACCAATCCTAACCTTAATTTTAATACCAAATATAACCCTAGGCTAACCTTACCTAACTAGGCCTAAACCTATCAGTTTGCTTAAATTGAAAAATCACCTTATACTCAACTTTTACTATCAAATTAAATATATGCAAACATACACCCTCTCTCACTCAAACTATAACCCTAAATCAAAACCTTATCCAAAACCTAACCCTAATCTCAACATTAATCTTATAACAATTTTACTTTATCCTAGGTCTTATTTTAGAACAAGAATTTAATTTAATACACAATTTAATACTTGCCCTAGAGTTAACTATTATTTTGAACTTTGAAAATGGCCAAACCTGAACCACCCTTCTTACCCAAACCTAACTGAAACCCTAATGCTAATCCTAGCCCTTACTCTAATGAAGTTGTTTGCTTAGATGATGGTCCTCCAACCTTTGATTTTGAGTCTATGTTTGTTCTAACTATTCAGATGTGTTCCTTGAAGGCAACAGAATGTTGGATTTAGCATTCTGATTCATTTTGTCACTCTGTGTCTCTTAACTGGTGCATTTAGTCCATTGATGTTGAGAGGTAATTGTCATGAGATTAAGTGTCATCTTTATGTAAAACTTTTGTTTGTGACCTGGTCTGTCTTGTCTTATAGTAGACCTTTCAATTTTTTTAAAGCTGATTTTAAGTTTGTAAAGTTTCTCAGCTGTTACTTATCTTTGAAACTACATATACTTCCTTCAAACCTGAAAGTGAGTCTAGCTGGGTGCAGTATTTTAGGCAAAGCATTTATTTTTTTGAGTTTTGTCACTATATCCCACACTGCCTTCAGGCCTTGAGGGTTTCTTGTGACAGATCTGCTGTAAATCTTAAGGATGCTCCTTTGAATGTAATTTGCATTTTTTATCTTGCTGCTGTGAGTATTGTATCCGTATCAATGGAATTCGTAATTGTGAGTAGGGTATGTCTTGGGGTGCTTTTTTAGATCTCTGTAATCTGGTACTGTTTGGGCATGCAGGATTTGGTTGCATACCCTTTTTTAGCTCTGGGAGTTTCTCTGCAATTATGTCCTTGACTGTTGATTCTTCTTGGGGATTTTCTTCCTGGGTCATGGGACTCCAATGATTCTTATGTATTTCTCTTAAGTTTATCAAAGACCTCTCTCTATTTTCATCTGTTCAAGTTCTTTGAGGATTTGCCCCACCCCATATTCTGGTCATTTGCTTAGGGCTTTTTTCCAATTTCTTCTGTTATATGGAGTTGTTATGTATCTCATCTTCCAACTCACTGATTCAGTCCTCAACTGCTGCTACTCTGTTGGAGAAGCTTTCCAGTGAGATTTTCATTTCAACAAGTTTTTCAGCCCTTGTTTTTTCAGTTTGGAGTTTTTTTCATTTCTAATTTCATATCCTCTTCATTCTTATTTGTGGTTCAATTAGTTTGATCCATACTTCCTTTGAGTTTTATGAGGCTCCTCCATATTTCTTCTCTATACTCCTTATCTGAAAAGCTAAATTGATGGTTGTACTTTTCAGGTCATCAGTGCTGCCATCTTCATTCTCTATGCATGAAGTTGGCCTGCAATGTTTCCCATTGTCCTGCTTACAAGTATGATGTTTTCTGCATGCTGTAATATGGTTCATTAACTAGGAGATGTGCCCGGCCTCCAAGTGAAGCTGAGTGATCAGGCTCCTCTAGTACCACCCTTCTTGGGCGGGGTCATATCACCTACAATAACATATCTTATGCATTCTCTTCTGGGCGGGATTGGTCCCAAAACCTGCAGCCTTGGGTCTTGGGTCCTACCATATTGAAAAGCATCTGGCAGCAATCAGGATTCTTGGGCAGCGTTTGCTCACTTCAGATCACATTTTAGCCCTAACTAAAATAACCTTACCTGTGCTAGGCCTAAATCTATCAATTACTTTAAATTGAATAGTTGTTCTATGACTAACTTTCACTCTCAACTTTAAGCATACCAAAAGGTTTATCCTAACTCCCATATGAAACCTAATCCAAATCGTAACCTTAACTGCAACCTATAGTTTTACAAGATGATAAACTAGTTAAGTATAAAAGAGGTCAAAGAAGATAGGCCTAAGCTGGAGACTGTGGAATGACTCATGTGTCCATATAGAGTAATTGGAAGGAAAAGGATGAGATATAGCTAAAGCAGGTGGTCTAAAAGTTTAAGATTCACTGATGTTGAATGCAGGGAAATATTGCAAATGGCAAATTTTTCTGTTGCAGATAAGTGACATTGCACAAGTAATAAAAAGTTTGAAAATATGGGAAAACTCCTCAGAAGATTGGGCATCCTCCATTCACACTGGAACCAGGCAAGCTATCTATGAAACATTCAAGGTTTTTTACAGCAACATCTGGAAGCAATCCTCTACCAGGGAAGACATTACCAACGCTCTGACATCGACCTACTCAAAAGAGGCTTCCGTTAACACTGAGAAGACTTGACAACAACAACGACCTGCTCTACAGGACAAGATCCTCTCTATTGCCCCGGAAGTGTGAGGTGAAACGAGAGGATGCCCTGCACCATCCTGAGTACTATATGAGATATTCAGATTCCAGTATCTTCAGTACAGAAGCAAGATACTAACAACAGAGACTATGAGAGGAATGGAGGTGTTTTGCCTCTACAGTCGACTTGGATTGGACAAACTATTTTGCCTGGAGTCCAGAGGTGGTCTTGTGCCGGGTATCCTCAGGGGTAGGGTCTCATTGTATTTAGGTCAAGGTGTTTTTTTTTTCCCGTTTTTTCCAGGTCCCTCATATTTTGGTGGGCCTATGCAAACAAATGCCACTCTAACACCGTTTTTTACTATATTCCCCCTACTAACCCTTAAGAAAAACAGGCCACTGAAACTTTTGAGGTTAAATTAAACTAATATACTTGTGCATGGATATATAAAAATGTACTTTGCCTTCAATGTCTAAGGAGTAAC
>PVKC010018947.1:0-19365 GCA_004027635.1 Crocidura indochinensis
GAAGGAAGGAAGGAAGGAAGGAAGGAAGGAAGGAAGGAAGGAAGGAAGGAAGGAAGGAAGGAAGGGAGGGAGGGAGGGAGGGAGGAAAAGAGGAAGGAAGGAAGGAGAGAAGGAAGGAGGAGGGAGGGAGGGAGCGAGGAAGGAAGGAGGGAAGGAGAGAGGAAGGAAGGAAAGAAGTCATTTCACAAGCTAATTGGAAGCACTGGGAAAGGATGAAATATAAACGCAACACACACACACACACCAACAAGGAAACAGAGTTTCCATCAACAGAATGCAAATACCACCTATTTAGTAGTACCTAGTATTTCAGAGGCAGCACCAACTTTAGCCATGCCAGTTGCTACCACATCCTTCTTGCTGGAATCTAGTCCATAGTGAATGGGTCTGAAGTAGGGGCACCATGAGGATTAAGAAAACAAGACAGACATAATAGATAAAAGCATGGGGTCAGGGGGCTCCCAGTCTCAAAGACTGATAGCCCTGACTGTCCTTCACATACAGTACTTATTGTTCAGTGACAACAACATGGGAGGAAGGGCAGATGCCAACAGGAAAATATATATATATATATAATGCTAATCAAACCTAGGTGAGTCTTTACATCTCAAAAAGGGATGTGTGATGAAAGAGGAAGCTAAGGTAAAATCTCTAAAGATTGTCTTCCTCTGGAAAAGGTCACAGATAAGACTGATGCAGGATTCTCTCCCACCAGGCAATCCCTGTGGCACCATTCAGGTAACTGAGAAATTAAGAATCCTCAGATCTGTTCTGCACTAATTCTTACATTATCAATTCTCTCTCTAAACTTGTTTTTTTCTTGGATGTCTTTATATCCGACACTTCTCTTTCATACCTCACATCAACCTGGAATTGATAGGGTAGGGGTCTCTGACCTGGATTGGGATTTGGATCAGAAGGATTAAAACAATCCCCTCTATTATTTCAGAAGGGGACTAGGCAAAGCAGGAATTGACTAAACCTGTGGTCTTCCTACTCAGGGCACTTATACCATCTCCTAGCAAGAAACACATTTAAACTTACTTGCAACCACAACATGTGCCTAAAATTCATACTGTCATCCAGCCCAAAGATTGGCAGTTCCTAGTAAGAACATTGCCAGGAGCAGGACTGAATGGGTATTGCTGAGTCCGATTAGTGTCTTCTAACTTCATTCTTAGATTTTATGATGGCAGAGCAGTCCCGGAATGTAGCCAGCCCAATGCTAGAGAGACTAGAAATGGGATCTAGTTCTGAGACAGAAAAGGCAAGACCAGAGAAAAGATCTGAGTCCATGAGGACATTCTGGCCCCAGAATGATGGCCTTCATATCCTTTCCCAGATTTTAAGGGGTCTGCAATGCGCCCTAGAAAAGGAGCAGTGGGGATTGTGGAGAGATAGTATAACTGATGGAGTGCTTGCCTTGTATTTGACCAACCTGGGTTTGATCCCCAGCTCCACATATGGTCCCCTGAACAGAACCAGGAGTGAACAATATGCAGTGCTGGGTATTAAACCGAGGCCAATCATTTGCACCTTAACTCCTAGACCAAGGGTCCTCAAACTACATCCCATGGGCCATATACAGCCTACTGAGGACATTTGTCTAGCCTTCCAGGTGTTTTTCCACCACTGTCTTTCCTGTTTAGGAAGCCAATTCTACCAGGCTTGCAGTATACATGTGGGATGTGCACTGCTCTCTCTCTGTCTCTCTCTGTCTGTCTCTCTGTCTCTGTCTTTCTGTCTCTCTCTGTCTCTCTATCTCTGTCTCTGTCTCTCTATCTCTCTGTCTCTCTGTCACTCTCTCTCACTCTCTCTCTCTCCTTTCCTCTTAATAATGGGCAGGGATTCTCAAACTATGGCCTGTGGGTCACTATTGTTCATAATTATTTTCAAAAACTATAGTCCAGGGGATCAGAGCAGTGGTGCAGCAGTAGGGCATTGCCTTGTATGCGGCTGACCTAGGACTGCGGTTCAATCCCCAGGCAGCCCCTGTACAAGGAGTGATTTCTGAGCATATAGCCAAGAGAAACCCCTGAGTGTCACTGGGTGTGGCCCAAAAGCCAAAAGAAAAAAAAGAAAAAGAAAGAAAGAAAAAAGAAAAAGAAAAGCTGTATTTGGAGCCTCCAATGGTCTGAGGGACCATTTAAAAAGATTAAGGACCCCTGTCTAAACTGTCTCTCTATCCCCATGAATCTATATTTTTAATTATGTTTAATTCATTGAGATTCCTGACTTATAAATGAAAATGTTAAGCTTTTAGGCATACAACATTATCACACCATACCCACAAGCAAGGAACCAATATCCTTCCACCAGTATTTCTAAGGTCCTCTGTCTTTTAGTAACCTAAGTTCAGTGATTATATATTCTAGAGTTCATTTCCACTGGACAGTGTCTATTCCTTGTTTTGTTTCCTGTTATTTTGGTAAGTCAATATTTGCCCTTCTCTCTCTTATTTTGCTTAGTATGGCACTCTCCAGTTTCATCCATGTTATAGAAAAAGCAGTTCATTATTTTCTTATAAAAGAGCAATATTTTATTGTGTGTAAAAGAAGGCACAACTTTACTTATATGTTGGATCCATTTATCTGATAGCACTTCAGTGAACTTATGTGTTCAGGTATATCTTTTAAGATTGGCATTCTTTGGGCCGGAGCAATAGCACCATGGTAGAGTGTTAGCCTTGCATGAGGCTGACACAGGACAAACCTGAGTTTGATCCCTGGCATCCCATAGTCCCCTGAACCAGGAACGATTTCTAAGCGCAGAGCCAGGAGTAGCCTCTGAATATCACCGGGTGTAGTTCCCCCCCAAAAATAAGATTGGCACTCTTGTTCTTTGAATAAATTCCTAGGAGTAAAATAGTTAGATCACATAGTTCTTTCTAGTCTTAAAATTTAATTCCCATACCTCTTCTTTTTCATAGCAGATGTGTTTAGTTTGATATAATACCTTTTGATTTCTGACTTTTTGCTTGCCAATGGGGTTGAATCATTGAATACCCTTCTGAAGTCAAGATCACGGTGTGCATTTTCTATATTTTCTTTGATATGTTTTATGGACTTGACTCTACTGTGTAAGTCTTTAATCCATTTTAAGTTGACATTTTATATAGTGTGAGGTAGTGGTCCAATTTAAATCTTTTGTATTTGGTTCACCAGTTTCTTAGTAATGTTTATTTTTATCCTCCACTCAATGTTCTTGGCTTCACTGATCTAAATTAACTACATAGAAGGATTTACCTCTGTGCTTTCAATTCTGTTCTATTGATCTGATTGCTTTTATTCCAATATCACAGCTTTAATTACTATGTTGTTAAAGTGCTATTTAAACTAAGGAAATTTAATGCTTTTAATTTTTCCCTTCAAGATTATTTTCAGGGGCCGGCATGGTGGCGCTAGAGATAAGGTGTTTAATTTGACAGTGCTAGTTTAGGACGGACTGCGGTTCAATCCCCCGGTGTCCCATATGGTCCCCCAAGCCAGGAGCAACTTCTGAATGCATAGCCAGGAGTAACCCCTGAGTGTTACCGCTGTGGCCCAAAAACCAAAAACCAAAAAAAAAAAAAAAAGATGATTTTCAATATTTAGTGAGTGGATGGGTATTATGACTTTATACAAGCTTTAATAGTTTTTTTAATTTTTTATTTTTAATTATGAGAACAAAGATGCAAAGAAAGAGGACAAGTTAAAGTTACATTGGAAGGACAATCACCCATAAACAGAATTCTCAGAATTCAGATATCCCTTGCTGATATCTTAACTTTGAACTTTCAGCCAAAGAACATTAAGAAAAATAAAACAGTTGGGGCCCAGGAGATAGCATGGAGGTAATGCATTTGCCTTTCATGCAAAAAGTCATCGGTTCGAATCCCGGTGCCCCATATGGTCCCCCGTGCCTGCCAGGAGCAATTTCTGAGCATGGAGCCAGGAGTAACCACTGAGCACTGCTGGGTGTGACCCAAAAACAAAACAAAACAAAACAAAACAAAAACAAACAGAAAAATAAAACAGGGCCCATATACAATTACTTTGTCCCTCAAGTCCCCAGAATGTAATACATAATATTTCTTTTTTTGGCTTTATATTGCTTCTTACAATGTGCAGTAATGGAATTCAGGGGTTCACTCCGCAGCCGTGCTTTTTGGTTGCGGGTCCTGGAGAGTTTCCTTGTTGTTCGAGCGGCTCGGCAGAAAAGAGGTAGAGTGCATGGCTGGTGTTCTTTTGAAGTCTCTGGGTGTCCAATTGCCCGGCTCAATTGGCCCCACGCGGGTCGGGTGGGGACATCTTACCGGGTGCTGGTTCCTGGAGAGGTTACTCATTGTTCTGAGCTGGCTCTGCAGAAAAGAGCAAGCTTTAGTAGTTTTAATATGTCCTTGAAAATTGTCAACTGGAGGGCCCAGAGAGATAACAAAGCGGTGTTTGCCTTGCAAGCAGCAGACCCAGGATCTAAGGTGGTTGGTTCGAATCCTGGAGTCCCATATGGTGCCTGCCAGGAGCTACTTCTGAGCAGATAGCCAGGAGTAACTCCTGAACGCTGCTGGGTGTGATCCCCCCAAAAAACAAACAAAAAGAAAATTGTCAACTGGAATTTTTATGAGAATTATATTGAATCTCAAAAATACTTGAGTACAATAGTTATTTTAACAATGTGTATTCTTCCAGTATATGGCCAAGGAATTAACATATGCCTTCTATTTCTTTTAATAATGACTTAAACAGGTGGGGAGATAGTATATGAGGTAAGGTCCTTGCCTTGCATGTAGCCAATCCCAGTTTGATCCCTGGCACATCATATGGTATTCCAAACACTGCCAGAGACACGCCTGAGCACAGAACTGGGAGTAGCTTTGAGTACAGTTGGGGGTAGCCAAGAAACCCAACCCCTCCCTCAAATGACTTAAAGTTTTCATTTATAATTTTTAACATCCTTTTTTTTTTTTTGGTTTTTGGTTTTTGGGCCACACCTGGTGATGCTCAGGGGTTACTCCTGGCTATTCACTCAGAAGTCGCTCCTGGCAGGCACTGGGGACCATATGGGGAACTGGGGGATCAAACTGCAGTCCGTCCTAGGTTAGCGCCACCACCAGGCCCCCATTAACATCCTTTTTTAATTAATTCATAGACACTGGACTTTTAACAAAATGGGGTTGTTGGGCTGGAGCAATAGCACAGCAGGGGTAGGGCGATTGCCTGACTTGCACGCAGCCAACACTCGTTCACTTATATGGTTCCCCAAGCTGGCTAGGAGTAGTTCTGAGTGCAGAGGCAGAGTAACCCCTGAGTGCACCAAGTGTGGCCTCCAAAAAAATGTAATTATACATAGGATTCTTTTAAGAAGCATAGTAAAAAGAGATGTTTTCCTTCTCTCCCTCTCCCTCCCCCTGTCTCATTGCCATTCTCTTCACAATGATGGTGCAAAAAATTAGACAAATTAATTCCAGAAACTCTCTTCCTCTTAGTTCATACTAGAAAATGCTTCTCCTTGACCCTCTGAGCCACCCATTGGCGGTAGCCACTGACAATTCTGTCATTTCACAGACCCCTGTTCATTGTGAATGGTCTGCAATGGCACTTGGTCAATTGCTAAGAATAAAGCTTAAGGACCCTGGACAAATAGCTAAGGGGCTGAGAATGGTGCCTGGTATGCCCCTGAATGACAGTGCAGACTCACCCTGTTCCCTATCTGTGACCATTGTTAACCTGGCAATTCTGTTGTCTGAGATTCCTGAGGCTGCTGGTCATTTCCGGCTATGCTGTAGCAGGATGTGTGCACACACTGAGACAGGAAGAAGTGGGTATGGCACCCAGAAACACCACAGCAAAAAGACGTGCAAGAACCAGAGCCAGAAGTGCAACCTATGGTGAGAGCACACATGAGCACGTTGGCAATCCCCAGTGAGTGCTATAATCATTATGTGTGTAGTGTGAAAGCTGAATAATGGGACTTCCAACAAACTGGAACACAGCAGGAGTAAGAATCATTGTATGGAGACTTACATAGATCATTGTAATCATATGAGCATCATTGTAGATGAGCCTCATGGCCCAAGGTATGAGCACCACACCTAAGATTCCTGTACAGTTGGGGCAATAATGAATATTTTAAAAGAATGAAGTTCAGTGCTAGAGCGATAGCACAGTGGGTAGGACATTTGCCTTGTTTCTATCCGCAGTTTCTATCTGCAACATTCCATATGGCCCCCTGAGCCCATCAGAAGTCACTCCTAAGTGCAGAGTCAGAAATAAATCTTGAGCACTGTCATGTGTGACCCCCCAAAAAACAAACAAAAATAAAGTTCAAATAAAATCATTGATATTTGATTGATGTCATTATTGCTCTCTATTTATTAAAATCATGTCAGTTTTTGAAAATAAAGATACTACACATGCTTTTATTGTTTTGGGCCTACACTTGGTGGTTCTTAAAGGTTACTCCTGGATGTGTACTCAGAAATTACTCCTGGCAGGTTTGGGGGACCATATGGGATGCTGGGGATTGAACCCAGGTCAGCCACATGCAAGACTGTGCTATAGCTTTGGACATAGATACTACACATTTTTAAACACAATTCTATGTTGTTTGTTTGGGGAAGGACTTGAGTCTTATTCAGTGGTGTTCAGGTAGTATTCCTATCTCTATACTTAGGAATATCCCTAGAGTGAGGGCTTGAAGGACCATAAACCTTGTTGAGACTCAAGCCAGTTTTGACCTAAGGGTTGCCTGCAGAAAAAAAATGTCTTGCCTCCTGTACTATCTCTCAGGCTTGTAATGTTGTATTTAATAAATAGTAAATTCAAGGTTGCTTTGGAATTCTGACTTTTCAGAATATAATGGCTAGATGATTACACAATGATTGATTTGTAAGTATGCTTCATAGTCAATATGGAGAAAAGAATTATCCACAAACACAGAGAATTTGCTGCCAACTACTCAGGGAGGCTCTTGGGTGCACAGCAAGAAAAGTTCACTGACTTGGCTCCACTTTTGTAACTGAACCATTAGACGTGCTGTACTCAGTAACGTGACTGATTCTGTAGTACAGATCACAGCATGTCTTTCATGCTGAGTTAGGCATTCCTTAGCTGGATGGAATTAGCAAATCCGAGATCTTAATCAACTTTTTTAGTGCTGCTTTGACATAAAAAATCAAAAATAGCATCTATGATTTTCATAAGTACATGTTTGGAGATTTTAATTATTAAGTGAAACAAATTTAAGATAATTTTAATGAAGAGGAACATTATGTAAGGTATGTTAATTGGACTGGAAAGATAGTACCTGGACTAATACAGTTATCTTGCATTATGCTGAATCTGGTTTGAATCCCTAATACCTCATGTGGGTCCCCAAGTATCACTGGGGTCACTTCTGTACACTGAGGCAAGAATAGTTCCTTGAGCTCTGTTGATTCAGTATGCCCTAAACCGCCCCTCTCTGATATCACTATTATTCATTTCCTCATGGATTCTTCAACTCCATTTTTTTGAGTTGGATATGTTTACAGGTGTATTCCATTTCAGAAATGATGGCATGATTTTATTACATGGCTTACTGTGATTTTCATTAGAGGTGTGGTCTATTGTCTCTGTGGAATATTTGTCACAGAAAGACTTGGTGAGGTTCAGAGAAGTTGGAGAGCAGAAGAACCAGTATATATACCGGCATGCTTATCTTCAAAGTCAGCAGGCCTATAGGATACAGAAGAGATATAGGTTGTGTGCAGCTTTCATTTGTAGTCCTAGAGAAGTCAAAACTACAATAATGTAAATCAGATTCGTGAGTGGCAAGAGTAGGGAGGAGCTGGGAAATAACTAGAAAGGGACACAAGGATACAAGGACAGTCTGTGTCTTGGTCTGGGTATTTAGACATTGTTTCAATTCATGGGATTATACCACATGCCTCTGATAATTCTTTGATCAGTGATGCATGGAAGGCACAACAGTGCTCCTTAGATGCTCCCAAGGATAAAGTAGACTACACTCTAGGTTTGTTGATGTTCACACTTATGTTTCTCAAAGACGATAACTGTACCCACCAAGGACATAGAAATAGTGGAGGCAGTGCTGGGTTTAGTTTAGAATGCAATGGAGAGGGCACTTGTGCTCTCTTAAAGAAGGTAGATCTCCAGAGGGCAATAAAATCTTTTCATATTTTTTATCTTTTTGTTTTGTTTTGTTTTGTTTTTGGGTCACACCCGGCAGTGCTCAGGGGTTGCTCCTGGCTCCATGCTCAGAAATTGCTCCTGGCAGGCACAGGGGACCATATGGGGCATCAGGATTTGAACTGATGACCTTTTGCATGAAAGGCAAATGCCTTACCTCCATGCTATCTCCCGGGCCCCTCATATTTTTTTTTATCTAAAAAGTGATATTAAGTCAGATAAGTTTGGGAAAATTAACTAATATTGCTTTTCCACAGAACAAATCAATGAACACCCTCATTGATGATCTATGCATATGTGGTTAGTACACACAGAGAGATATTACAGAGGTAAAACCCTTGCCTTGTATGCTGCCAACCTCTAGAACTTTGTATAATCCTATGAGTGATCCTTGAGCACTGACCTGGAGTAGTTCTCAACACAGCTAGGCATAGCCCCACCAAAAAAAATCTATGCTGCTTCTGTATGTAAATCACACCTCAATTAAAAATCACTTTTTTATTTTAAGTGAAGGAATAGTAATGTTGAAAATTGGAAATGTTATGCTGTCCTAATCTTTCAGATCCGTGGTTGCGTTGTTTAATTCTTTAATATGAACTTTTTAAATTATCTAAGCAGACATCTTCCTTTCTTTGTAGAATTAATTTCCTCTTGCTACCATGATGAATCACTGCAACTTAGGGATATTAAAAATCACATAAATTTATTATCTTACCAATCTGGAAGTCATAAATCCAAAATGAATCTTTGAGATAACTAAGCTTAGGGTGCTGGCAACACTGGGCTCTACCTATAGGCTCTATGGGAGAATTTATTTCCTCAGTGCACAGACTGTTGAAATGCATATTTCTAAATAGCCCAGAAACATAAGTTACACTGCCACACTAGCAAGCATGAAAAGTGAATAAAAATGCAACTTTCAGGTGAACCTGTTATTCCACAGTTCCTTAAGTATGACCAGGTGTGTCCCTGGAAGCCCCAGAGCAGTGCTGGGGTATTCCTACTAATCTCTGACCTGCAGGCCAGAACAGCACCCATCCTCTGGGTCTCACTTTGAACTATCCAGACAAGAATAGCACCTGGAATAGCAAAAGGTTCCCCAAATCAGGAACTGCCAATTCCCAAATAAAGACATTTTTTAAAATAATAAAAAACACCATATCCATCAAGAATAAAGTAGATATATTGTAATTTTTATCCCCTGATGGCATACTAAAGAGATATTAAAATGAGTGAACCACAATATAAACTATAACATGACTTGTATATATAATCAGTAGTAATAGTGGGTGAAATTTTCAAGACACAGAGGAGGGCCTACTGCGGAATTCTACTTAGGTGTAAGTAAAAGCGAAAAGCAATATTAAACTATGGTGTTGAATTTAGATGCACCCATAGGTATCAGGGATTTCTGGAACTCAAGGATGTGGCAGTGAAAGAGTTTGGGTACAGTTAAGTTTCACTAGAAGGACAGACTCCAGATGCAGGAGAGCATAAGATTCCTTATCTTGGGAATTTAGGACAATACCAAAAGTCTGAAAGCTGAAAACAAGGGACTACAACTGTGATCTAGGTTGTCGCTGTTTATATTTGACCTGCCTCTTACCCATATTTTCCTCTAATCTATTGGAATGGGGGTTAAAGAGCATCCTGTTAGGATTTCCCACCTTGTTAAACTATTAATGAGTGATTAAAGATGGTGCAGAGTCAATGAGCTGTGTAGAGTTTACTTAATCATTATTTCATTGTGATAATTTAGCTTGCTTCCAAATTAAAAGAACAGTGGTAATAAAAATAGCTCTGCCCATAAGCTTTATGCCATATTTCAGGTAAAATAATATATAGTAATTTCTGACTATTTTAAGACTTGACACACTTGTCAAGACCTCTAGTTACTAAGGAGTGAGGCCTAAAAATCTATTTTTCTCCTTTTCCTTTGGCACCATTGTGTATTAGACTTTCTGAATATAATCTCATTGTTATGAGATATATAATGCATAAACAAAGATTATATATATGTTTAACTGACTACTTTTGCAGTTAGACAGTCTTTCCTTTTTATTTGTTAGATTCTTATTTCTTTTTTCATACGTTTTTTCCATTTCTGGATCAATTTTCCCTCATAACTTAAATTACAGAGCAAGGTCAATGAATATTGAATCTGGACTTGGTAAGCATTGTGGTAGTATGTAGAAGATCCAGCATACAGCTCAGAAATCCAATAACTTTGGTGCTCACACTTTGAAATTATTTATTTATTTATTTATTTATTTATTTATTTATTTATTTATTTATTTTTTGGCTTTTGGGCCACACCCAGTGACGCTCAGGGGTTACTCCTGGCTATTCGCTCAGAAGTCGCTCCTGGCAGGCACGGGGGACCATATGGGGAACCGGGGGATCAAACCGTGGTCCGTCCTAGGTTAGCGCAGGCACCTTACCTCCAGCGCCACCGCCTGGCCCCCTGAAATTATATTTTTAACCTCTTTGTGGCTTGTAAGACAAGTATTAGGTATCCATATTAATTCAGAGAACTATCGATTAATCCTATGGAATTTCTATTTGCTAACATTGTTTTGAGTATGGTGAAAAGTAACAGAGAAAAATCCCTTCATCTATGAGAATGTATGAGGGAAATGGAGAGACTGTCTAGAGTACAGGCAGGGGTTGGGTGGGGAGGAGGGGATTTGGGACGATGGTGATGGGAACGTTGCACTGGTGATGGGTGATGTTCTTTACATGACTGAAAACCAAACACAATCATGTATGTAATCAAGGTGTCTAAATAAAATATTAAAAAAATCCCTTCATCTATAGAGTGTCCATTTTTAGGAGGAAAGGAAGACAGGTGCATAAAAAGGATGTGACTCAGGTCATTAGGGATATCTATGCTCAGGCCATGTTCTTCCATCTGTGCTCAGTGACCAGAGCTGGGCTGTGGAAATTTCCTTGGCAGTTCCATTCAAAATTTTTAACCTCTAAGCAGTAGCAGATGGTGCACTAGTCAAAAATTGAAATTATATGATATTGGATTTAATATATAAAATACTATATACATTGATTTTTGTTTGTCTTAGCTGTCAGCTGGTTCAGGAAATATTTCTTTGATTTTCCTAAAACTTCAGGTATAAAAGATTCAATAGCATTGTAATTTGGGGACAAGGGTAGGTAAGCAAAGGTACAGAAAGCACTTGGTCCGGACAATGGTTAATGCAGGAATTTTATTTTATCCTATTGTTATTCTGAAATAATATTGAGTTTAACACTATTTAGTTTTGAGAGGCATAGCCTTTTCTAACCATCTGTACATATTGCCTAATATTTCCCTTCATAATTCTAGTTTTCATTTATTAACTAATTTACCCATGCTCCCTTCCCTCCTGGTAACCAACATTTTGATTTTATCTTTGAAAGTTTATGTCTGTTATATTTAGTGCATTTTTTTCTTTCTTGATATACTACATGAATGAAACCATATGGTCTTTGTTTTTCTCTGAGTTGAACAATACTCTACTTTGATCCACACTTTCTAGAAAGTGGCCAGATTTCACCTTTACTTAGAATAATAACCCATCATGCATGCATAATACATATTCTTTCACTCTCTGTTAATAACTATGTAGGCTGTTAACAACTCACAACTATTGTAACTAATTTATTATTTTTAATTTTTAATTAATGTATTAATTTAGGCCCCATGATTACAAACATGTTTGTTGTTAGGTTTCAGTTATAAAAAGGACATACCCCACTTCACCAGTGCAATATTTCCACCACCAATGCCCCCATTTCCCTCCTCCTCCACCTGTCTTCAAGACAGCCATTCTATTTCTCTCACTCACTACCATTGTCATGATAGTTGTCAGTGAAGTTATTTCTCTGATTGTGTAACTAACTTAATGCCTTTTTTTTTTTTTTTTTTGGTTTTTTGGGTCACACCCGGCAGCGCTCAGGGGTTACTCCTGGCTCCATGCTCAGAAATTTCTCCTGGCAGGCACGGGGGACCATATGGGGCACCGGGATTCGAACCGATGACCTTTTGCATGAAAGGCAAACGCCTTACCTCCATGCTATCTCCCGGGCACCAATGCCATTGTTCTAAACAGGGAGATCTGATGGACCTTATAGAAAAGAGATTTGAGCAGAGACTTGAGAAAGTTGAGACTATGTATCATGGATGCTTTTCTTTAAAAAGAGGCAGCAACCAAAGCAAAGATCCTGAGGTAGGATAGGCCTCATGTGTTTTAAGAAAACAGAAAAGTCAGGATGGCTATGATGGACTGAGTGGCAGGTAGAGTAATAGAAGTTGAGTTTATGGAAGCTAAAGGATAAGATCCTTTAGAATTTCCTTAGATTGTTCTGGAAACCACTGGTAGTTTTTGAAACAAAGGAGTAACATGATCTGTACTATGCTGCATTGAAAACTGACTGAAAAGGTGTCAAGGCTAAGTACATGGGGATCAGTTCAAATTCTGCTGCATTTACCCAGAGGCCTCACTTGGCCAAGAGGATGGTGAGGAGGCCTAGGTTCTGTAGAACACACGGATTTCCTGATGAAATGAATGTGTGAAATAGCATAAAGTCAAATTCAATTCTTTTAAAGACCTCTTTAATTATTCTGTGCTCCATGAATCCTTAAGTGATGTTTCTGAACACTTCCAGAATTAAAACTAGAAATGGATTTGCTCATGAAGAGTTCTTTGGGTATCGAGGCCATGAGAATCAAGAAGGGAGCAGTATTTGTTGAGTTTCTAATTTTTGATTTATTTAAAGAAAATGCATCACATACTTGATCATAATATATTTGTTTCCAGATAAGTAAAAGCAAAGTTATTGAAAAAATGGAAAGAAAAAATAAAATGGAAGATAATAAAGAAAAAAAGGAAAAGTGCAGTAGCAAGCTCATTTGTGAAAATTATTGTATCATGAATAAAGTCATTAATACAATGGTAGAACGTTTAGTAAATCTCGTTGTTATATGTCCAGTCTGTTACATTGGGGTGTTCTTTTAAGGATGACAGCATCAAACAAATGAAGTTGTCCAGAAAATCAATGCCATGATACTAGTGGAATATACTCAGCTACAGAACCTCTGGAAAGAAGGCCTAGTTAAACATGGTGTCTGCATTTGTGGGCGTGATTACAGCTGTCATGCTTTTTCCTAAAAAAGAAAGATATGAGGGCGGGTGCTCACACTCACTCCACAAAAAGCCCTGATGACATCAGCTCAACAACTGGAGTACCTGAAGTGTGGTCAGATTGTCATCTCTGTAGGAATTTGAAGAAGGTCAATAATAAGGCAGGGCCATCAGGAAAAAAGTGATATTGGTAGCAAGTGAGCTTTGGCACCTTCTCCTGAGATGCCAGCTTTGTACTGTGTGGGCCAAACACCAGGAGTAAGTACTCAGAACCAGGTGTGGCTCCAAAAAAAAAAAAAGTAAAAGTAAATTAAATAATAAAATTAGTACATCAAAACAGTTTCAATATAGAATTGGGTCTATAAAACAAAATTTGAAAATAAAAAAGTGTGAGTCTATGAGGCCAACCTTGTTTGAATATGGCAACTGTATATTCAGGAGTAGTTTTTAAGCTTTTGAATGAAATGACAATAAAAATGGCAATAGAGTGTGGTGCCTGCTCAATCCTTTTATTATATTTGCATAATCCTGTTACACTTAACTGGATTAAGATAAATATTTATTAGCATGGCAACCCATGATGATTCTGATGAAGGATTATGCCTCATTGATTTTGAACTTGCCAATATTTGCAAGGATTTGATTTAGAGATCACCTGGCATTTGGGTTGTTTGTCCTACTAGAAGTGGAAAACAATTTAAATGCAGGATATGGAGGGATCTGGGCTCAGTGACTAATTGTCAAGATTACCTAGCTTGTGAGAGCAGAATTAGAATTTTAAGGACAGGTGAATAGAAAATATAATAGTCTTTCTACTTCATTTGCCTTTCTTATGTATATAATTTTTCTCCATATATCAGTATAGAGAAGTATGTCTCTTGTACATTGCATAAAGTTTCAAACCATCTGTATCCATCCACCAAGCATGAGGTTTCACCAAACCATAAACAATTTCACATATGATGTTATAGCTAAAATAAAGAAGCAACAAACAACATATGCTTTTAAGTTTCTTTCAAACCTTCTTATTAATTTAGGGAAGAGTTTAGATTTGAGAACCACACATAATGCTCAGGGGATATTTCTGAAACTGTGGTCAGGATTGACTACTAGTGGGGCTCAGGAGGAACCAGGTGATACAGAAATCAAATCAGAGCTAATCATATACATGGCAAATCCTTTAACTCTGTACTGTCTGTCTGGACTTAATGTTTAAGTCTTTTAAAATTCAGTTTTCCCCAAGTTTCAAAGGTTTTATGATGTATGGTTCTCCTGACACTGACTCATTTTTAAAGATGAGCCTCGGAATGCCCACCTAACAACTTCCAATACACTTTACATGGTCTGGAAAGATCATATGATAGGAAAAGTGTTTGCCTTGCCTGAAGGTCCACCAAATTTTAATCCATGATACCATATATGGTCCCCTGAACTCTGCCAGGAGTGATACCTGAGCACATAACCAAAAGTGAGCCCTCAGCACTTCTGGGTGTGGCCAAAAATATCTAGAAAAATGAGACTTCATAGAACAACTAATAAATTTCACTGGCTATCCTGTTCTTGGGGAAGTCTGTGAAAGGTGAGTTGGGCAGAGATTTCTGATTCTCTTATTATGAGTGCATGAGAGATCTAATACTACAAAGAGATCAAACTCTCTGCCATGGGTATTTTGTTGACATCAATGGGTATGGTCATCCCTGGCCCCCTTTAGCTTTTGGAACTACTGCACCATAGTTTACCCTTTTCCTCCTATAATTGTCAGAATATATTTACCTGCAAGCTCAGTCATTGTCCTTAGCTTTCTTCATGAGAATGACAGCTGCCTGCAAACAGAAATCAAATCTGTGTAATTTATCAGTGTGCCTTCAATGTTTCCATGTGGTAGGCACTAAAATATTCATCAGAGATAATGCGGGGTCAATAAGTCAAACATTTATAAAGCTCTGCATCTGTGATTTCAAGCAATCTCCTCAATATGGCAAAATTCCTGATTTCATATCTTTGAAGATCATTGCATCTCTCGCTAAATACAGGTAATATAAGTTAATGAAAAAAAAATTCTGTTAAATTTTTAAGTTAAATAGATTTGGGCCTGTGACTCAAAAACAGAGTCCTTGATCTCTTGATTTTCATGTGTAAGACCCTAGGTTTGATCCCCAAGCCCACCAAAAAATAAAAATAAATTTAAAAGCATTGTTAAGGGGCAGGAGTGGTGACACAAGTGATAGAGCATTTGCCTTGCACATGCTAACCTAGGATAAACTGTGGTTTGATCCCGCCAGCATCCCATATTGGTCCCCCAAGCCAGGAGGGATTTCTGAGCATATAGCCAGAAGTAACCCCTGAGTATCACCACGTGTGGCCCAAAAAGAAAAATAAAAGTCTTTTTTAAAAGAAATGATGATAGGGTCCGGGCGGTGGCTCTGGAGGTAAGGTGCCTGCGCTAACCTAGGACTAATCGCGGTTCGATCCCCCCGTTCCCCATATGGTCCCCTGTGCCTGCCAGGAGCGACTTCTGAGCGAATAGCCAGGAGTAACCCCTGAGCGTCACCGGGTGTGACCCAAAAACAAAAAAAAATGATGATTAGGAGATAGACTGACCTGGAATGAGAAAAATTATTCAACCAAAACCCTTCTGATAAAGGGTTAATCTCTAAGATATAGAAGGCATTGGTAGAGCTTAAAAAAAGAAAATAATCATCTAACCCCATCCAAAAATGGGAAGAAGAGATATTTTTTCCTCAAAAAAAAATACAGAATGATATGGAATATAAAAAAAATGTTCCACATCATTCATTATCCAGGTATATAAATTAAAACAACAGTGAGAAATCATCTCACATCACAGATACTGGCAACACAAAGAACAACAACAGTTAGTATTGGCACAGAGGCAGGGAGAAAGGGACTTTCATTCACTGCTGTTACCTTTTTGAAAAACAATGTCTATGACTAAAAAACTAAAAATTGAGCTTTTATATGATCCAGTAATACCACTCTTAGGACTATGCTTTAGTAGCCCAATGACAAAATGCAGAAGATCCCTGCATTCCTATCTATGTTCTTTTTGTTTGTTTGTTTGTCTTTTGGGCCACACCTGGCAGCGCTCAGGGGTTACACCTGGCTCTATGTTCAGAAATCGCCCCCGGCAGGCTTGGGGATGCCAGGATTTGAACGCCCTATCTCCATGCTATCTCTCTGGCCCCTCCTATCTATGTTCATTGCAGCATTGGTCACAATACCCAGAATCTGAAAATAATCAAAGTGTTTGAATAAGTGGATAAAGAAAGAGTGGTACCTCTACACAATGGTATATTATGAAGCTATTAGGAAAAATGAAGTCAAGTAATTTCCTTTAACATGGATGGATATGGAGAGTTTTATGCTAAGTAAAATGAATCAGAGGTACAGGGATAGGAATAGACTGATGGCGCTCATTTGTGGTATATATAAAAAAAGATAATATGGTAATAATATCAAGAGACAATAGATAAGGGTCAAAGAGGACCAGTCCCTGGTAGGAGGTTTTCCACAAAATTAGGGGAATGTAGTTAGGCCAGAGAAGGTCAACTATGACAATGATAGTAATCATAAGAAATGATAAGAAATGTTCAATCTGGGCAAGACTTTTGTGCTGAAAGGAGATAAAGTCATATGTGCGATACCCCTTCAGTAACAATATTGCAGACCACAGTGTCTAAAAGGGAATAAAAGGTAGAGGGGAGAGAGAGTGAGTGAGAGAGAGAGAAAAGAGAGAGAGAGAAGAGAGAGAGATTGATTCAGACATTCTCCTCCCAAAATTTCTGCAATGTCTACCACACAGGCAGGCAAGGGAGAGGGTAGGGGGAAGGAAAGAGGGGAAAGTGGAACGTTGGTGGTGGGAATTATACATTGGTGAAGGGTGTTGTGCATTGTATGATTGCACTCAATCATGAACAATGTTATAATTGAATTGTGAACAATCTTATAAGTCAAAGTGTTAAGTAAAGTATTTTTAAATATAAAATAAATACATTATTCACACACACAGAGTTATTTGTTAGGGCCCAGGATATGACTCATTAGTAGAGTATATGCCTGAATGTGTGAGGTTCTGGATTTGAAATCTAACACTACAAAATAAGTGTATATTAATGCTAATTTTTTTTCAAATCTTTAGAAAATTTTGGGATACAGAGCTGGTGGTACTTTGGGGTCACTCTCAGTGGTGTTTGGGTTGAGATAGACTGTAATCCTGAAGATCAAATCCAGAACTCCCTCATGTAAATTATGTACTCCACCTCTTTTTTTTTGGGGGGGGGTCACACTTGGCAGCACTCAGGGGTTACTCCTGGCACTATACTCAGAAATAGCTCCTGGCAGGTTCGGGGGATCATATGGATTGCTGGGATTCAAACCACCGTCCTTCTGCATGCAAGGCAAACGCCCTCCCTTCATGCTATCTCTCTGGCCCCTGTGCTCTACCTCTTTAAACAATCTCCTGACCCTATAAGAAAACATTTTATTGCACAGTATATAAAACATTTCATTGTATTTTAGAAAGCCTTTTACTCATACGAATCAACTTTTATTTAATAATTGCTGCAACAAAAAGAGAATCTATAGTGGTCAATAAAATGAAGTATTTTTCCCTAACTCTTCTACTAAGTCCCAAAATAAAATAATGACACCAATACTTCCCAGGTATTCTGGTCTGGGCTGATATTTCTGGGGAATTCTCAGAATAGACAGGGCTAGATTCCCTTTCTTGCCTGAATCCAAAGTAGCCGAAAGCTATACCAAACACACTCCAGAAATGGCTCAGCTCCACAATTTCATCTTATCAAATTGTCAAGCCACCAACTCTGTTCCAGCTCAAATTTTATAGTAGTGTCAGCCCAGTAGTATCACTAGAAATATGATGGGAAAGTTACATAGAAATCTACCAAAATCAGTGAGCCTAAACAGTAACACAGAAGACCCAAATAACATCAACCATAGTCACTAAGTCCTTAGACACTGACTTTAGTAACACCATAGAGATATATACAGTTATTTCAAATTGACCATATGATCTAAATTTTTTGTGTGTGTGTGTGTGTGTGTTTGGGCCACACCCGGTGACGCTCAGGAGTTACTCCTGGCTATTTGCTCAGAAGTTGCTCCTGGCAGGCACGGGGGACTATATGGGGAACCGGGGGATCGAACCGCTGTCCTAGGTTAGCCCAGGCAAGGCAGGCACCTTACCTCCTGCGCCACCGCCCGGCCCCTGATCTAAGTTTTGATAATTCTATTTGCCTTTGTATGTAAGAAGCAATATAAAGTAAATCTGTTTGTGCCTGCATGGAAGCAGGTTATGATAGTGGGTTGGAGATTGGGGACACTGATGAAGGAAAGGTCACAATGGTGGTGGGACTGGTGTATGAGCACTCAACAACTGAAATTACTGTATTATGAACAACTTGGAAAATCATAGTGTTATAATAAAATTTTTTAAAAAAAATTTAAAAAAGTCTGCTGATAATTTAGGATAAATTAAAAATGACCATGCCAGTCTTATTGTTCTAAAGGCCAAGCATATACAAATTTTAAGACGTCTAGTTGTGCAATCAGAGTCTTTTATAATGCTAAGGATAGAAGTGTGGCAGACAGTGATGGTTTTAGGCAAATCGCCCATATATAGTACTGTAAAGATGTCTTGTATTTGGTGAGATAGTAGTGATGTGCAGGACTCCCATAACCTAAAGGACAAAGATGAATTTCTTCCAACCACTTTTTCACTTATAGAACATTCATCACGAGTTCTCATAAGAACTCATTGTTGATAAGGATCAATTAATCTTCTTCATCAAAGTAGTTCATCCTTACACATACACAGTAATACAAGACTTGGAATTTGAGGGAATTTGGTTCTAGTCTCAGTTAAAAACGTTTTTTCATCCTGTGTTTTTGTGATTTCTGCTTTGTTTTGAACCACATCCAGTGATACTTAAAGGCTACCCTTGCTCCCTATTTGTGGGTCACATTTGGCAGTGCTTGGGGACTATAAGTCAAAACAAGCATTGAAGAGGGGTTCACAG
>PVKC010018948.1:0-19341 GCA_004027635.1 Crocidura indochinensis
TTTTTAGAGTATTGCTTTTATTTTTACTTGTATTTTCATCAAATGCTGTGATATCTGACTTTGCTATTGTGATTTATTTTCCTTGCATTGTTCCTTCAATGTATTTTGATATTGTGTCTAAAATCATAAGCTCTAAAATCAAAAGCATCTAATATATATTTAAAAGAAAAATAAGTAAATAATTTTTTCCTTAAAATTCTCAAGTATATTTTCTTTCTCTGGCAATTTCTTGTTTTTAGATGTCTTACTTCCAACTATGATTACTTTTATTTTTATGGAAAATTTTTACAATTTTACTGGAGAATTGGTTTTAACTAACTTTGTCTGAAAGTATCTTAGTATTCTCTCTTAAAGTCTGATAGATAAAGTAATTGGACAGATTGCTTTTTACTGGGATTTGTATTTATTTAGCTGTGTATAACAATGCAAAGCCTTCCTAGTCTTTCTGTTGAAAAATTTTATTATGATTTGAGGTATCCATAATTGTACCTCAGATTTTTCTTGTTATTTTTAGTATTGTGATTTGTATTTTATTTAAACAAGTAAATAATAATGTCTTAGTTTGCATACCTTCTGGCTTATACTTTGATTTTCCTAGATCTAGGTGTTGAATTCTATTTTCATTTTGGGGAAAGTTATCAGGTATTATTGCTTCAAATAAGAATAAGAATTCTATCATTTCTCAGTATTCTGCAAACTTTTGATACAGATTATGGTCCTGCCCCATATAACTTACATTGTCTTTATTTGGATGAATGCTTTATTAAAAGTTGTATACATTTTTATTTCCATGTTTTTTATTCTGCTCTTGTGTTTCTCTAATATTTTGTTTTGCATTTTTATTTATTCTGTTGCTACATTCCTTCATACTTTAAGGTTTTGGAAAAAAATTCTCCAATTAATTTCATCTCAGTGAGAATCATTATTAGAACGTGTGTTTTTGTTTACATAGCTCTGCTCCACTTGGGATTCTTGTCTTTTTGTTTTGTTTTGTTTTGTTTTGTTTTGTTTTTGTTTTTTTGGCCACACCCGGTGACGCTCAGGGGTTACTCCTGGCTATTCGCTCAAAAGTCGCTCCTGGCAGGCATGGGACACCATATGGGGACTCGGGGGATCAAACTGCGGTCCGTCCTAGGTTAGCGCAGGCAAGACAGGCACCTTACCTCCAGTGCCACCGCCCGGCCCCCGGATTCTTCTGTCTTAAATAATCACTGAGGGTGAGTTCATTTGTATCCTCATGCCTAGTGTTCCATAACATCTAATGCAGAAGTTTAGCATGCCGAGGGAGTGGATATAGCCACTGACTAGCGAATACATGGTTATAGTTATCTGGCCTTGCTGACATTAATTTAGAAGAGATTTAAATGTTATAGATATTTTTTGAGGCTAGTAGAACCTGGCATTAACTATAATGTCATGAACATGCAAATCTCAAGGAAACCAGAAGATTAACGATGGCCAGTAATTGACATCTACTAAATTACCATGTTCATACAGATTTCAGGAACTATTTGGAACCTGAGTTGGGGCAAGTCAAAAATAAAACTGGGTCACTACCTTAGTTAACATCAATATAATACAACTATGACAAGAAGGGAATGAATTTGATTATAGCAAAGAGCAACATACTGTGTTGTTTGTAGAGAGCTATTTATGCATTAGAGGATCATGTGGTACTTGCATTTTGCAACGATGTGGCTAGTGTGCTAAAAATTGCAAGACACAATGCTACTCCCATAACTCACCATCCTTTCTTCAAGTAAAAAAATAAATTGCATTTTAAACTTTGCTAATATTGGCAAACATTGTTTTCCTGTTTTCCTTAATCTTTCTAGCTACAGGTGCAGTAATAATGTATGGACATATAAAATTTATGGACATATAAAAATTTCTTTTTTTTTGGTCACACCCAGCAGTTCTCAGGGGTTACTCCAAACTCTGAACTCAGAAATCCTCTGACTCGGGGGACAATATGGGATGCAAGAATCAAACCAGTGTCTGTCCTGGGTCAAGCATGTCTGTCCTGAGCAAGTGCCCTACCACCGTGCTACCGATCTGGCCCCATGTATAAAAGTTCCTTAAACAAATGTTTAAGTTATATGTATGTTTAAGTTATAAGTAACCTATAGAGGAAATTAATTTTCAGAATTTCTCATGTACTTTGTAAATTTCTGGCACAGTATTCTGATTTTCCATGGGAAGTATTTACTATTAAGATTAGTATGGACAAACGTAGACTCCATGTTCACATAGTGCCATATAATCACACTTTTCTTGAAAAAGATATAAACCAAACTTGTGAAAATCATGGGTACAGATTTGAAACTGGCAATGTCAGGAGTAGAGGGCAAACCAAGTCACACCCTCCGGAAGCCAAGCTTGCTGCATCCATCATCCATAATTGTCACTTTTTCTATGAACCTTTTCACCTCTCCTCTATGTTTCCCTGCGGAGACACCAATCAGACAAAACTTTAGATATGCTGATATTTGGGCTGATATTACTGGGGCTTTTTGGAGTGAATGAGTGAGTGAAGGCACCATCCCCCTGCATTCAACTTCTGGGAGTTCTAGTAGTTGTAATCACACCCCAAAACTCAAGAGCTATATTTAGATCAAGACCAGCTTCACCATTTCTCTATGATTTTCTGCAGTAACCAATCTGACCAAACTTCAAGTATACCAGTATTTGGGAAGATATGATGGGGCTATTTTGGAGTAAGGGAGGTCAACTTTCAGAAGACCTGACAGCTGAGAACACATTTCACAGAAGTCAAAGTATCCATAATAGTGTTTTGAATTCCTGGAAAATTTTATTTGCTTGATGCTGCCCTGCCTATGGGAGCATATCAACTTAGATGCTAATGCATAGCTGTGGTCACTTAATGTTTGGAAATAAATGAAATAACAGAAAGTTCAACTAGCAAGAAGAGCTTACCAAAACTTCCATCAAGTCTTAATGACCTCATTCGAGATACAATCATTTTGATAAATTTTCTTGTCACTGTACTTTTTAATTATTTTCTATCTTCTCTTCCTTTATCTTTTTTCATTGTATTTTTAAATGACTTTTGTCTTATTTATCTAGAAATAAACATATTATGGTCAATTATTTCAACTATGTGATTCATTTTGGGGATGAATTTGGGCCATACCAGTGGTGCTCAGGTTTTACTCCTGGCTCTGCACTCAGAAATCCTCCTGGTAGGCTCAGAAGACTATATGAGAACTTTAGAAATCAAACCAGGTCTCTTTTAGTGAGCCATTTTCAAGGCAAACACCCTACCTCCAGTCATGATTCATGTTTTTTAAATAAAGTCAATAAAATTTAAAAAAGTGTATGATAATTTTAGAAAAAAATCAATTAAACAAGTCAAAATTATGAGATGTCTATAATAAACTTCAATAAATTAGAAGATTAAATTAACCTTACAAAATTTAGGAAAAAGACCTCTTGAAACAAAAATAAACTATACTTTTTTAAATGTAACAACTTGCTACAGAAATCTTTCTGTTCTATTCTATATTTGATAAAAGTTAATGCCTAGATTTCATAACCTATTCTTTTAAACATGAATTATAAGGAACATTTACTTATTGTTAGACCATCAATAGTATGCATTAATTACCTAAAGTAATTATCAAAATAATTTTTCTATTTGGTTCTATGCGTTTAAAATGACATTATCAAATAATAATATTGAATTCATTTTAAATTATTATCAAATAACAATATTAAATTTATTTATGTGGTACTATAAAACAATTTTCTTTAATTTTCTCACTAAGATAAGCTAAATATTGTATCATTTATGATATTCCAAATATAAAATCACATAATTTTCCACTCTATTGTCTCATGTTAAATTAATCATTATTCATCACTGATATCATATCATAGTTAAGATTCTTGATTTACTCCTGACATACTATGGTTCAGTCACTGGTACTGCATATGGTATCTGACCACTAACAAAAGTAATCTCTGAACAAAGTAGCAGGAAGGACCACAAAATAAATAAAATACACTAATATTTTATTTAGTGTATATTTTATATACAAACCTATAGTATATCAAATATGTTGTAAATCTACAATTTTGTATATCTACAAATTACTGGGGACTATTTATATACTCATTTAGGTTAAATAATCGTGTAATTTTAAGAAAAAATATATACTGTCACTCGTTATTAGCATTATAAGAAAGACATCAAGTGTCAATGATTTTTTGTATGGATATTATCATGAGTTATAATGGATAATGTAAGTGAAAGATATAAAATGGTGTATATTCTGTATATTTGGAATGTTACTAAAGTTACAGACAATTCTGAAATTGTATCCCACTCCATTTATTTCAAAATTAGCTCATCACAAATTTATACCTTAGATCAACTTTCTTATTTGGAGTATCTGTATAATAAGTAAATGGAAAAGCTAAAGTCCCCCTTGAGTTTTATTTGTGTCTCTCCCAACCACAGCAAAGTAGAATTAGTCAGAATCTGAGCTGATATGTAACTGAGATTTTTCTTCCATTTTGCTGAGTGTTCAATGTTGAATTCTGTGTTTATTTTTATATTTTCTATTATTATATTTCTGAGTAATGCTATAAAGTGCAGGTATCTAAACTAAATCTTCATTCGTTGTTAGTGGAAATGCCATCTTGTCCACTATCTCTGAAATTCACCATGGATTCTCATAAATAAGGTAATGGGTTCCCAGTTTATTTAGCTATCCAACTTCTAAATATCTGTACCCCAACTCAGAAACAATTCAAAAAAGCAGTACAGCTACATTTATTGAAGATCTTAGTTTTATAGTCAGGATATGGAAGTAATATAAATGTCATACCACACTAGACAAATAAAGATGGAATTTATGCCTATCTTTGTGTATATATATATATTGATTATACACACCAAATAATATGTATTCATAAAATGTAGTTACATTTTATAGCAATTTTTGTATGCCTAGTGAAGTAATCCAGAGGCAGAAACACACATCCAAAAATATCTACTATAACAGTTATATACAGAAAAAGAAATCAAGAAATGGACAATATTAATTAATATTAAACCTTGATACTGGATTAAAGACTTGAGAGTTCCAGGTATGGGGGCAGAATGTGTGCAGAGCAAATAGTTTCACTGATAGTAACATGTGAACATAAGTGAAGTGTCTGGAGAACATAGATTGTACTAAAGCAGGTAAGAATTTTTAGCCCAATCATAACTACCAATCAGCAAAGAATAAGAAAATAGGTCTTATCTTTTGCTCTTAAGAGGGAAGAAAAGAATGTCTGACCATAGATGTCAATGGCTGTCTGGGAAGGTGAAGATTCATGGGCACTTTGTGATGCTGTGCAAAAACATTATACTTTAATACCATATACTTGAACAATTTAATAATCCCTCTATCTAAAATAGAATTAAACTAAATAAAATATATATTTAAAATATAATTTAAATAATTAAAGTCAATGTGAAGTATTTTTTTCTATCATGAATCTTTCACCTCACATTTGTTCTACTGCACTAGCACTTTAACTCTCCATCACTACTTTGTTATTTTTATACTTTCCTGAGCATGCCATTATTGTTTTTGCATCCAACTAAGTACATTTGTTAATTTGAAATAGAATATTTCCTACAGAAAAACAGTATGTTTTATAGAATTTTTTGTTCTCTTAGTTGATTATATTATCCTTATTTTTGATCATCCTTGAGTATATTTTCTCAGTAAAACTTCATTAATTTCCCAAATATGGTCAAATATCCATCTTTATAATTCTAATCTGCCTAACTTTTACTTGAAAAAGAATTGTAGGCCTATGAAGGATCACAAGTAGGTGCTTTCTTTGTATATGGCTGACCTAGGTTCAATCTTCACCATATCATATGGCATCCAAACACTACCAAAATGATTCTAGAGAGCACAATCATGAGGAACCTCTGAGCATCTCCAGGGTATAGCATCAAAATGAACAAACTTTAAGACATGAAACATATTCTATGTAAGTCTGTAAAAATGAAGGCAGATATTTATTTTACTATATTTGTTATTCAATTTATAACACAGTAAGTATTGTATAGCAGGTTTTCAAGTGTTTCACAATAATACTTAATTTTATTTACTTTGTCAGAGGCTGATAAAATAAGTTTGTTATGTGTAGTGCTTACATTTATCACACAATATATATGGCATGTTAATTTAAGATATAAAAATATACATTTGGATACATTGAAACATTTCTCAGCACATTAGTCTTTATGGATAGTTTGTACCTTTCTTTTGTATACAGTATCACCTGTTAAATTTCAATTTAATTTTTAATTAATTTAATGTTAATAAATTACATTTTTTAATTTAAGCAAATAGGAAACAGGGGATGCAGTTCAGTGAGAGTACATATTGCACATATATAGAAATGGGTTTGCAGGCGCCAAAAATCAGAATTAAGTAAGTATATTTGTCTGAGCACATACATTTCAAAAATTTCTTCACAAGTTTATTTGGCAGTGTTTTACATTAACTAAGGTAGTAATAAAGACATAATTATTTTAAAGTTATTATTTTAAAGTTTATTTTAATGTTCCTCCTTAGCATAATTATTTCTACCCTCACAATAATATGCTGTGAAGGAATATTTTCTTCTTATGACAGTATTGAGTAGGGGCCAGAGTGATAGCACAGTGGTAGTGTTTTAGCTTTGCACACAGCTGACCTTGAACAGACCTGGGTTTGATCCCTGGCATTCTATATAGTCTCTCGAGCCTTCCTAGGAGCGATTTCTGAGCACAGAGAAAGAGTAACTCTTGATAACCACCAGGTATGCTCCAAAAACCAAAAACTAAGGAAAAAAAGACATTATTGAGCACATAAATTTGAAAAATACTAAAAATAGTCAGATATAATTTTGTTGGGAGTTTGAAGTTTGAATTTAAACTTTTCTAAATTAATGACCAAATTTAGACACTATGGTATGGATAATGCTTTATCTCCAGTTATTTCCATCAACTGTTTCTGAGACTTCTAAAAAACAGTAAATACTGAAAATCTAATGTAACGTTGACTATATATATTATAATTATATATATTATATAATCAATGTTACATTATATATTTATATTATATTAATATAATATATTATATATTATATTTATATATTATATAAATTATATACAAAATATTTATATAATATATTTATATTAAATATATATATATATATATATATATTTATCTGATGTTTGGACCATACCCGGGTGCACTAAGTGGTTTCTCCTGGCTATGTGCTCAGAAATAGTTCCTGGCTCAGAGGCTTAGAGGACCATATGGGATGCTGGGATTCGAACTCAGGTCCATCCTGGGTTGCCCACGTACAAGCAAACACCCTACCATTGTGCTATCTGTCTGTGTCCTGTTGAAGCTAATTTAAATGTGCTTATATTGACTTTGTTGTATTTTTGAAGACATGTGAGCAAAGAAAGGAATTATGTGTAAATTTGTTTCAAGGAAAAATTGTTCAGAATCTAAGTGTTGCTAAGACTACAACTATCTGTATCCAGAAAATTTCTTACTATAGTGACGAGAGAATAATTGTCAGGTCATTATACATTTTCAGATACATAATTTAAGATGGCAGATTTACTAAAGAATATCTGTTCTTAGAAACTTAAATTTAGTTTCTGGCTTTTTTTCCCTCTAGAACTCACTCATAATATTACTTGTTAAGCCAACTTTAGCTGGCATCTGTAATGGAATTTTTTTTTTCATCAATTTGGATCGCAAAACCAGGCGTGGTATTACACTACAACTGACGGCACTTCCTGTGTTCTCCTTACCCTTTTTTCCAAACTATCATCTTCCCTAATATTAGTTTTGCACATTTAATTATATTCTGGTATTTCTTAGGATCTAACTAATGCAGTTGATCCCATGTTATGTGTAGTATGATAAATATCATGTTTTGTGGTTCATGTGGCAAACTACTGTTATTTAGCAGCTAAATTAGGAGAGAAGCAATTGATCAATTTAGGAGCAGGCTTTTATTAAGATGAAGTTACTTATATTGTTGTCTTAAAATTTTTTCTCATGAAAAAAACCCTGTTACTTCAGGGTAAGGAATATAAATATGAACTACATCACAGAGAAATCATGCAATATTCTGAGGGATTTACAATTCATAGGTGTATATTGTATACCTCTGGATTAGATGACCTAAGATATTCACAATACTATTTTATCTGTAAATAAGTAACCTAAATATAATAAAAATTAAATATGAGAGTGTCCAAAGCGGTGGCACAATCAGTAAGGTATCTATCTGTCTTGCACCCGCTGACCTAGGAAGGACCTCGGTTTGATTTTCCAGTGTCCCATATGTTCCCCCAAGCCAGGAGCGATTTTTGAGCAGATAGCAAGGAGTAAACCCTGACCATCACAAGGTGTAGCTCAAACTCCGTTCCTTTCTTTTCCCTCTAGCTCCCTTCCCTTCCTTTCCCTTTTCTTCCCTCCTCCCCCTTTCTCTTCCCTTTCATTCCTTCCATTCCCTCCCTTTCTTTTAACATCTCTTTCCTTCTCTTTCTTTTTCTTCACTTCCCCATATTTCCTTCCCAGTTTCCTTCCCTTTAGTCCTTTCTCCTCCCTTCACTTCCCTTTCTTTCTTTTATTTCTATTTCCCTCCCTTCTATTCCCTCCCCTTGCTTTCCTTTCCCTTCCCTTTCCTTTATTTTCTATATCTTTCCTTCTTTTGCTCCCTTCTCTTTCCTTCCCTTCCTACTCTTATTTATTCCCCATTGAATTTCATTCTATTCAATCAACTTATCATGAATTATTAATGTGCATTAAAATCTGTATTTTTAAGTATAGTGGTATTTCATATGGGAGTTAAATCATAGAATATAGAGCTGTATTGATGAAATCCAGTTCCATAAATAGAATTATCTTATTCTAGTAATTTATCATAGTTTGTCTTCTTTACATGTAAATGGGAAAAATAGACCTAAAATAAAATTTAGTTATGATAATTAGAATATGATAATTAAAATGTCATCCTTTATGTTTGTAATTAATATAACTATTTTAATTATCAACATCCTATGACTCACAGTACTCTGAGTTTTCTCTTCTCTTTCAAGATTTTTACCAGTACTTGGTATAATATACCCTGCAATTTCTAGTGTCTAAATATACCAACAAAATATAATAATTATTCTTTAAAGGAAGAGGAAGGGCTTTGTAAGAAGGGTGGTCTAATTGAACTCTCTAATAACTAGCTATATAGGCAAACTTTCAGTACTCTGAAAGCAACAATTCTTTCTTACATGCTCTAACTTTCAGTGCAAAGACAATTTTCAGAACAGTTATTCAGATCAGGCTCATGCATATAACTTGGGATTTACATGTGCCCAATGGTTTCCCTAATTTAGACCCAACTCTTCAGCATTTCCATCTGGTCTGGAAGCATTTATTTTTTTAATGATCTTGCTGGAGACAATGATTTTCTATAAACGACTTTAGTCTTTGGTCATATAAGTCAGGCAATGTTCTGTTGTAGAAAGTAACACCCATTTCCCACCATTTGCTTTTTTTATGTCCTTTAAGCCGAAAGTAAAACAGTTGCACTAACTGTCCCTAGACACTATCAATTTCTTCCTGCTTCTTTGATGATTGTCTGAAAGTGAGTTGGGGAAAATATAACTAAGTTCTTTTCAATAATTAGTTCATTGGCCAAGAAAAAATTGGCTAAGGAAAAAGAAGCAGCTATTCTGTTTGTCATTAAAGCCTGATTATTTGGGGGTCCAGTTAACATTTTATAAATTAAAAATAAGAACAGCTGGTGGATAAAAGAAAAGATGCCAAGTGCATCTTATTTTCTCTATACATTGCCTCTCCTATTATTAAAAAAATAAATGGATTTTTCTGGTATATTTGATAATATTGGTCACAGTCATGTTATAATAAGAATATTTTGAATTTGTTGATATAATAAAGTGGCATATATTATTTTATAATATATTGCATCTATTTATAGCATTTATTTCCTTTAACCTTAAATTCATTACTTCTATATTGAATTTTAATGTATTCATCAATTATTTTGGAATGATATAACATAATAATGAGTAGGGCAACAGTATTTAAATACTTAATTTTGTATTGAAGTATTTTGATAAGTACAAACTGTATAATATTTTGTAAACCTTGTTAACTTTTGTTAAATATTAAGAATGTATTATTTCTGAAAATGCAGAGGACATTTTAAAATTTTCCATGCATCTGCATTATTTCAAAACCCCTGCCAAGTATTTTTGCAAAGTAAGTGATTAAAAAAATCAGAAAATAAATATGTATGCTTCAATCAGGCAAACTTTGTCATTATGATTAAATATGTATATCTAAATAAATAAGTAGCTCCTACTTGTCTAGGTATTAAGATGATGATATATAATATAATTCTGACAAGTATAATTCTATAGTCATTTGCATAGTATATATTTTTGGTGGATCCACACTTTGTGCTCAGGAATTACTCCTGGTGAGGTCTGAGGACCATAGGTGGTGCCTATTTGAAAGGATAAAATATAGTCATTCATATGCAAGTGCTATGCCTAAATCTCTGAAATCTCTCTCTGGGTCTGACAGTAGAGTTGTATTTTGTGAAGCTTCTGAAAATGAATAAAAGGAAATACATATTATATATATTTGAAGAGAAAACTTTCAGGTGACATGCTTTGATCAAGGTTAAAAAGTAATTAAGGGGCCCGGAGAGATAGCACAGCGGCGTTTGCCTTGCAAACAGCCTTTCTAGGACCAAAGGTGGTTGGTTTGAATCCCTCCCGGTGTCCCATATGGTCCCCCGTTCCTGCCGAGAGCTATTTCTGAGCAGATAACCAGGAGTAACCCCTGAGCACCGCTGGGTGTGGCCCAAAAACCAAAAAAAAAAAAAAAAAAAAAAGTAATTAAGGGGCCTGAGCGATAGCACAGCGATAGGACGTTTGCCTTACATGCTCCTGAACCAGGAGGGACTGTGGTTCAATTCTCTAGCCTCTCATATGCTCCCTCAAGCCAGGAGTGATTTCAGAGCTCATAGCCAGGCCAAAAAACTTGAGCGTTATTGGGTGTGGCCTCAAAACAGGCAAACAAAAATAATTAAGTAGGATGTATATTAAAGGTTATATTCACTGTTTTAAGTTATTCTAATCAATAAATACTATCAGTAATGTTTACTAAAGAGAGAAACCCTATTCACTTCAAGAATGTGTAAATGGAGCTTGTAGTTTATAAAAATAAATAACTAATTATGATAGAATTGTGAAGAAAACATTGACAATGTAATTTACAAGACATTGATGTAAAAGACATACTGTCCTTTTTTTTTTTTTTTTAGTTTTGGTTGTTTTGTTTTGGAGCCAAGTCCATTGATGCTCAGGGTTTATTCCTGGTTCTGCACTCAGGAATTTGTCCTGATAGTCCTCCACAGACCATACAGTATGCCAGTGACTGGACCTGCATTAACCTTCCTTTTGTTCTGGATTAACCTTTTGAAGTCAAATATGCTACCAATTATATCTATCACTTAAAAATATATCTATTACTCCAATACTACAATTTATCTTAATATGTATCAATGTGATAGACCATAATGCAGTTGTTAAAAAAGTAGACAGGTACTTTCAGCATTAATGGGAAACATGAAAAATTTACAAATTTAGCCATGCTTTGCTATAAAATATTTCAAATTATTTAACTGTATTTTGCCTCTTGAGAATAGACAAGTCTGAAAATACTTGATGAGAGAAATTGGTATTGGAAAAAATGCACTCGTGAAGGAGGGTGTTTTTGTTTTTATAACTGAAACCCAACTACAATCATGTTTCTAATCATGGTGCCTAAATAAAGATATTATTTAAAAAGTAACTTGCCTTAGTATGTAGGATACAGAAGTTGTAAAATCAGTAATGACATTGTGATTTTTATTATAATTTTGAGATTTTAAGTTGACCAACCTAGCTCTATTATCCTGATCAGAAAATTTTCTTTATAATATGATTTGATATATAAAAGATAGCATGGTGATAATATTCAGAGACAATAGAGATGAAGATCAAGAGAACAAGACCATTGTAGGAAGCTTGCCACAGAGTGTAGTGAATGCATATAGAGTAGTGAATGTTTAGTACACTGTGCCAGTGATAGTTGGAACTATCTGGACAAGAACTGGGTGCTGTAAGGGGATACATGTATACAACTTTATTAACAATAGTGCAAACCGTAGTGTTCAAAAAGAAGAGGAGAGATAAAATGCCTGCCCCAAGATGCAGGCAGAGAGGAGAATGGAAGAGAACCTGGGGACATTAATGGCAGGAATGTTATCAATAAAGGGTGATGTACATTTAAGACTGAAATTCAATCATGAACAATTTTGTAATTATGATGCTTAATAAAATGAATATGAAAATAAATAAATTGTATTGGGGATAATAGAGATTGCATATCAAGGTATCTGGAAATAACCTTTACCTTCTAACAAGAATTAAAATTTTGGGGTCAGAGAGATAGTACTTCATGAAGGTCATACACATTATATATCACTCAAGTTCATTCGTTGACATTGCATGTAGTTTCTCTAGTATTACTAGGAATAATTATTGAGTGCATAGTCAGACTTTGCTCTGAGTATAGCTAGGTATGGAGCAAATACACACCAAAAATTAAAAATAAAAACCATACAATCAAATGTGATAGATTACCAAAGAGAGCACAGTGGTGAAGGTGTTTGCCTTCAATTTGCAGCATCTTATATGGCTCCCAAACCTGCCTGGGGTGATTTCTGTGTGCAGAGCCAGGAATAACCCTTGAATACTGCTGGTTGTGACTCAAAATAAACATGATAGAGTACCTAAATATTATAGATAAAATAAAATTTAATAATATAGCAAATGACTCAATAATTCAAAACTCTGAACAAAAACTATTCCATAATTTAATAATTCCATACTTTAATACTCTGAAACAAAAACAATTCCATACTTTAATAAATGAACTTAGAAGAATTTGCTGATAAATTAAAATGAGATATTTTATCAATAAAACCTAATGTGATGGATGAAATAATAGCAAAGTACAAGAATATCTCTTAAAGTTTTAAAATTTTTGGAAACATTTGAAATTCAAGGCAGAGAGATAGTATGGAGGTAGGGCTTTTGTCTTGCATGCAGAAGGACAGTGGTTCGAATCCTGGCATCCCATATGGTCCCTCGAGCCTGCCTGGAACGATTTTTTAGCCTAGAGCCAGGAGTAACCCCTGAGCACTGCCAGGTGTGACCCAAAAAACCAAAACAAAAAAAAAAAGTTTGAAAACATTTGAAATTTCTAACAGTTTCTAAAATGAATTTTTTAAATTTGTAAAATAAATATAAATATAAAATATTTAAGCATCTAATATTTTAAAATATAATAATAACTATAATAATTATAATAAAAAGTCTGAGACTCCTTCCAAGAAATTCAGTAGCTACCATATAAACTCTTGGAAGAAGCAATAATAATAAAAAAAAAAGTCACTCAAGAAGTGTGAATAAAGATAATTTACTAGTTACGGAATATAACTGAAGTCATTGGGTATCCTGAATATGGATAATAAAATTTTTTGGGCCACACCCGGTGATACTCAGGGTTACTCCTGGCTATGCGCTCAGAAGTCGCTCCTGGTTTGGGGGACCATATGGGAAACCGGGGGATTGAACCGTAGTCCATCCTAGGCTGGTGCAGGCAAGGCAGGCACCTTACCTCCAGCACCACTGCCCAGCCCCGGATAATAAAATTATTGATAAAATGCAACCTAAAATATGTCTTTGTTAGTGTCAAAACAAAACGAGTGAGAGTTTCTAGAGTGTAGAAGTAAGATAAGATACGAAGAAACGGGAATAAGACAGAGTTAAGATAGTTATTTTAAGTAGTGGTATTAAATGCCACAAACATTTGGGAGGTAGAGGATTGGTGGGAAGGATTTCCTTTAAGAGTGTTGAGTTTCTTTGTTTATTGGGTCACACTGTGTGACGCTCAGGGGTTGCTCCTGGCTATGCACTCAGGAATTGCTCCTGGCTTGGGGTACCATAAGGGATGACAGGGGATCGAGCCACAGTCTGTCCTAGGTCATCAGGTGCAAGGCAAATGTCCAACCCTTGCACCACCACTCTGGCCCTCAAAGTCAATTTGCACCAGTCTTTAAGCATGGTAAAATATCAATGAATTATTATTAAAAATGGTATTTTTAAATTAGTAAAAATCTCCATGTATCATGAAAGAATAAAATATTTACTCAAGGATTGGCTTAGTGCTGTTATAACCCTCATCTCTACATTGTCTAAGAAAAATATATTTCCTCTGTAAATCTGACACCCTATCATTGTACAATGGTTCCAAGCCCTGTAAGTCTGAATGATGAACTAGCTGGATAGATTGCACTTCACAGAGAGATCATGTTATTTAATAGTTTGTATATAAAAATACTACTTTTTGTCTGTAGAGACTCTGCTGAGAATTTTTCTTATAACTTACAGTAATTATTTTTAATAAAATAATATTCTTAAATTAATTTCTCTCTACAAAACAGTAAAAGTATCTCTAAGCATTTTAACTAATTTACTTTAAATCTTAGAGAAGATATTATACAGAGATGAAGTGAATTTTGTAATTTTTGATCAAAGAATCATTTTTCTTTAATGAAAAAACTAAGGATAATTTTCCTTTGAAGTTCACTTCAAATAACACTTAAAACATAGAGATGGTGCCATGAGATAGGACAGAAGGCAGGGGAATTATCTTGCGTGATTACGACTCAAGTATTCTTGTTAGCCCACATGGACTCAAAGCTCCAACAAGCATCAAGCATAATCCCTAAGTACAGATCCAGAAGTATTCATTGAAGTACTCATTAAGGCCACTATTAGATGTAGCCATAAATGGAAAAAAAAAAGTAAAAATGTCAATTCTGTGGTCTGAATTGGTTTTGATTTGTAAGTCATTTTATAATCCCATTAGGATTCAATTAATTTAGTATTTATCTTGCTCTTTCTGAAATATTTTGCGCATAATAACTTTTTTGTTTCTTTGTTTTTAGGTCACACCCGACAGTGGTCAGGGGTCACTCCTGGCTCTACCCTCAAAAATCACTCCTGGCAGGCTTGGGGGACCATATGGGATGCCGGGATTTGAACCACTGACCTTCTGCATGTGAAAAAACTCTTTACCTCCATGCTATTTCTCTGGTACACAGAATAACATTTTTAACTCCATATTTTATAGATATATTTTCATACATATATAAATAAATATTTTTCTTATGTAATCATCACATGTCTTTGAGCACTTGGATCACATGTCTTTGAGCACTTGGATAAATCTTGTGACTTGGTCTTTACAAATAGTGTTATGCTGAGTATTGTGGTGTGCATATATAATTTTTTTTAAATTATACTTTTATTAATTGCATAGATACCTATGCAAAGAGAAAGTATAGTCAGTCAAATGAGAAGAAAGAAATTTCATGAAATGAAAATTTCTTTAATTGCTAATTTGGAAGCAAGGAAATCATAGATCATCACTTCAGTACTAAAATTAAATGAGATGCTGGAGAATAAAATCAGGGCCTTAAAAGTTTCATGTCTTCATGTCTATGACTTTAGCCACTTCCCAGATGTCTCATCGGAGTCATCATTTAATCATACTTTGATTTTCTTTTATCGTAAACTAGTAGTTTAAAATATCAATAGTCATGATATGCTAGTGTTTACTATACTTAAATTATAATGCTAAATTTAAGCTGAAACTCGTAACTCTTATATCTGTATGTTTGGTCTCCAGCCCCATTTTTCTTTATCTATATAACTCTATATATATATATATATATATATATATATATATATATATATATATATTCTTTCTATTGATTGCTTTTTTTTTTTTTTACTTCAGCCATGTCTATTTTCCCTTTCCTGAAACTATTTAAAAATTTGTTTCTTGGGCCCAAGCAGTAGCGCAAGTTAAGGCATCTCTTGCCTGCCCTAGTCAAGGACGGACTGCGATTCACTCTTCCAGTATCCCATATGGTCCCCCAAGCTAGGAGCTATTTCTGAGCGCATACCAGGAATAACCCCTGAGTATCACCGGCTGTTTCACGAGCCCAAAAACAACAACAACAAAAAAATCATTTTATTATACCCTTTTATCTCCTCTAACTCAGCCAAAAAAAAACCAAAATAATTTTATAGGAATCATATTTATATTATATTAATATATTATATTACATAGTATTAAGATATTAATATAAATTAGATAGCATTATAATAAAATATTCCAACAGCCACCTCTCTCCTGAGAACATAAAGTCTCTTTACATTTTCGTCTTCTATACTCTTTCCTTTTAAAGTTGTCCACCAGTAATGGAAAGCAACTATTAGTGTGAAAATTGTGTTCATGTATTTATATAAATATATATATATCCCAATCCTCCACATTTTATTTTAATATAACCGTTCAGAGACCCATTCTTATTAAAGCCAAATCAATTGCTTCTTCTCAAAGAATTATGCAAAGAAAAAAAGTGAATTCTTGTTGAGCACTGAGAAAAACACATACACATGAAACAGATACTTAGTCATAATATAAAGTAAAGGTAGTATTTTTACCTCTACATATATTTATTACATAGCTGAGACTCAGAAAATTAATCTTATAAGTCACATATTTTACAAACTGTTGTTTGGAAATGGTCCATAACTTAAATTCCATTATTTTTCTCTTCAACAATTTCAGTAAAACTTTTTACTTTTATGTGCTCATCCTAAAAATTTATAAATATTTTACAATTATTTTAGAAGCAAGAATAATCTGTTATTATCTAGGGATATATTAATATATTTAGTAAATAAATTCCGCCAGGTCCATGTAGATAGCTCAAAGCGTTAAAGTTCATGTCTTTCATGAACTTTAGGCTCCAAATGTAGGACAGTCATTGAATATTCTCCAAGCACCTCTTGGTTTAACCCTGAAGGAAGAAGAAATGGAAGGAAGGAAGGAAGGAAGGAAGGAAGGAAGGAAGGAAGGAAGGAAGGAAGGAAGGAAGGAAGGAAGGAAGGAAGGAAGGAAGGAAGGAAGGAAGGGAGGGAGGGAGGGAGGGAGAGAGGGAGGGAGAGAAAGAGGGAAAGAGGGAAGTGAGGGAGAGAGGGAAAGAGGGTAGGAAGGAGTGAAGGAAGGAAGGTAGGAAGGGAGAGAGGGGGATGGAAGGAAGGAAGGGAGGGAAGGAAGGAAGGAGGGAGGAAAGAAGGAAGGGACGGAAGGAGTGAGAGGAGAGAGGAAGGGAGGAAGGCAAGGAGGAAAAGAGTCAAAAATACCTCATTCTATACTTGAATGCATTTAAATAGCAATAAAATGTGAAGAAAGAGAAGTATAAAAGAGGAAAGAAGATGAATAATCAGAATACCCACTTATAGGACAGAGCCTCACAGATAGGTAGTAATATTTGAAATTTAACCAAGCATTGATATCACAATTCCTTTAGATTATCAATATTCTCCTAAAAATCACATGCCTCTTCCTTTATCATTAATAAAACTTTTTTCAACTTGGCTTTTCTCAAAAGACTTTTATGGAGTATCAGATTTATTTTCTTTCCCCCCTGATTAGTTTAATAAATAAATTATTTACTTAAAATACCACCCTGTACAAAGTCACACAGTTTTCATGATTGGGCTTCAGTCTTATAATGCCCAACACCAAGTGCACATCCAAGTGCATATTTCCCATCTTTGTAATAAAGGGATTTTCTTATTTAGTTATTAACAATTATTGTCACACAAATCAGACCCACAGAGTATGAAAAATAGAGAGGGAAACTTCACTGCAGATAAACCTGGGAACAATAGGATCTCAGCTCTTTCTTCCCCCAAGAAGGTACTTTTATTATAGAGAAGATAAATCCAATGGTTATGCTCACATAAAATTAATTCCACAGTTGTTCTTTACAAGTAAATGCAACTAAAGTCTAAAAATAATCATTGTAAATGAAAAAGTTGGTTTATTAGAGGAATGGGATTCTGTATAGTTCCAGCTTTCTCTCCTCCTTTTTAATCCTTTTTCTATTTCTTTAAAATATTACTTCTAGATTATTTTCATATTTTAATAAATATTAATAATACTAGACATATTTATGATTCTCTTGTCCTCCCAAAACAACCCACCATAAGAATATTACTAACATAAGAGAAGAATGGATAATAGAGTTTTACTAGATTTAAAATGCATATAAAACATTTACATGGGGCAAAGGAGAACACTAAGCAATTTGCATTACAACTCATCTTCTACACATCATCTTGCTTATAAAAGCGCAGTACACATATAGTGATGGTAGGATTCTAGTTTTCATTATGAAAACGATAAAAAATGTGCAAATATAAATGATCTATTCATAACCAGGCTTCAGGAGCTCTGAAATAAAAGCTAAAAAGCAAGATGGTATACAACAATATTGCTTTTGAGCTTTGATTTATCTGAGATTCTGGTGCTGGCAGGAGTTCCTAGTTATTATTTCAGCGTAACAAATATACAGCAAGAAGAGAATCTGGAAGTTCCTGTTCACTTAGAATAAAGCTCATTCCTTATTTTTACAACATGCAGCAGCTGTCAACACTATATTGCTATCTGCACATTTTTCAAACTAATAGTGTTGAGGTGTGCAGACATGAAAATAAGGATTGAGGTTAAGACAAATGAATTGTGAATATGTTTGCGTAAATGTGCATGTTACATGTGCATATACACACAAATGATTTTTGATAAAAAGGTATACTATCATGTCTCAAACTGATTCAAATTTTTAAAATGCTACAAATTATTTTGTATGTTCAGGAGCAGGCTTCCTAAATTTTGATCCTCTTCCAACTCTGATATTTTGCTTATTCTATTATACTAGTTTTTTTTTTTTCAGAAGAAATCCCCCTGCTGACACTTTTATTTTGAACTTACAGTCAAAGAACATTAAGAAAAATAAAAACTGAACCCATGTACAATTACTTTGTCCCTCAAGTCCCCAGATTTTAGTACATTATAGCATTTCTTTTTTTTTTTTTTAATAATTTTTATTTTAAACATAGTGGCTTACATATTGTTGACAATAATATTTTAGGTACATGTTAACATAAAATCAGGGGAATTCCCTTCACCAAACCGTCCTCCCTCTGCCTCTCTTCCCTTCGTACCTCACATGTCTTCCTCCCTCACCCTCGGGGCAGCCAGGTCAAGTGGTTCCCTCTGTGCCTAGCTAACTACTTGG
>PVKC010018949.1:0-19360 GCA_004027635.1 Crocidura indochinensis
GTAGAAGCACTGAGTAAAATATTCTTTTTATGTACAGTAAACTTAATATAGATCTCACAATAAGTGCCTTTTATTGTTCTTATACTGTATCTGAGACATTGTTCTAAAGCCAAACATGGATATTAACAAAATAGTAAATATCTCTATAATTTACAATGTATATCAGGAAGACAGTCATGGGCCACAACAATTAGTACTTGAATGTTTCCTGGCTCTGTACTTAGGAGTCATCACTGTTGTGTTCAGAAGATGGCACATCATGCTAAGGACTCAAACTAATGTCAGCTGCATTTAAACTATTATCAGGGCCTTACCTCTCATATTACTTTTCCATTTCTTAGGGTCAACCTTTTGATGGGATAAGTAGCAGAAAAACATAGTACTGTAACTTGAGAATATGGGAAATAATAGAGTAACAAATTAAAGATTGCAATTATGTATTTTGTTTTAAGGAATAGTAAGTAAATGGGGAAATGTTGACTATCTATGTTGAGTATCTGTGTTGTATCTGATGGGCAGATGCGATGTTGTATAAGGTACTTGGGAAGATCTTACTGAAGACACAAAAGAAGCTGAAAATATAAGATAGCATCACGATGAAAAACTAGCAGGATTCTGAAGTCATATCATTTTTCTAAATTAGCAGAATTGTTTCTATACTCATGGAAAAATACTAGGATTTCATTATTTGCAAAGAAAAAAAATATAGATATAAAAGAACATGAAATTTTGAATTGCATCCCCATTAGGAACATTTGGGAGCACTGGAAATTAAGGTCAAGGAACTTCAAGAGAAACTCATACTCTAAATTGAGATTAATTTCAATTTGGAAGAAAATATTAAAAAATACTGAATAACAGAGCTACAAAATATCACCAAAGAGGAGTTTAAACATTTCCAATTGTAATCAACTCCTCAAGATATCTCTTTGTAGAGGCCAGAAAGATAGCAGAGTGGTAGGACATTTGCCTCGCATGCAGCCAACACGGGACAGCCTTGGGTTCAATTTCTGGCATCCCATATGGTCCCCCATGCCTGCCAGGAGTGATTTCTGAGCACAGAGTCAGAAGTAACCCATGAGTTCTGCTGAGTGTGACCCAAAAACAAACGAAAAAAATAAAATAATTCTTTGTGTGATGCAGGTTTGTAAAAACCCATGCTGGTAAAAATTATAAAAGATCTAGAGCCTATGACCTAGAGATTACACTGCTAATCTACCACTAGTGACTATTGCAAGGTTTTGATTAATCAAACATCTACAGTAACCCAAATTATGGTAAGGACTGATCCTTGGATTTAAAGGATAATGGTGGAACTTGCAGAAAACACATAGCAATCTCATTTTCATTATAGGGATTTCCCTTGACCATAAATTATGATCTAGCTCCTCAAGCTCTGAGATTTACTTTAGAAACAGAAAAGAGAGAGCCTTTATTTATTTATTTTTTGGTTTTTTGTTTTGTTTTGTTTTCTTTTGTTGGGCCATATCTGGTGGTGTTCAGGGTTTACTTCTGCTTCATATCTTAGATATCACTACTGACTTGCTCAGAGGAGCATCTGAGATGCTGGGGATCCAATCCAGATCTGTCCTGGGTCGGCAACGTGAAAAGCAATTGCCCTACTCCTGTACTATCTCTCTAACCCCAAGGATAGAGCCTTTAAAGAGAAATCTTTGACTCAATCATGAAAGAAGATACCAGAAATTTCCACATTTCCCCTATTCAGACTATGGACTTTATGGAAATCACAAGTAGGTGGTACCCCCCAAAAATTGTGGTTGTGGCTACAAGTGGAAAATAAGATGGATGGCCTCATGATGCACCCCTCTTCACTCATTAAATTTTGGATACCCTGTCTATGGTTCAAGATACAATCAGAACTCATTTCTTCAGTCATATGTCCACACCTCAATCTTGATAAAAAAAATATTGCTTGATAAACTTAGCAGAATCAGCATTGAGTTTGAGCTGAGTAACACTTGTGTTTGAGATATTTGGGAAAATATTTGTAGTTTAAATATGCTTTAAGTTACAGTTACCCCTCATAAAACACAACTAGAGCACATATGGAAACTAGAGCTCCAACCACTTCTTGTCAGAAAGTGTCTTGCTTCCTACATCCTTAGTACTCACATTGTAGGTTGAGATATTGGTCCAACATCATGTGGCGGTTCTTGGGTTAAAGTTGGTTATGAGAATTTTTAGGTTCTAGTTCACAGAAACTATTAAAAAGTCCAAACAGTAAACATAAAGCTTAATAGTTGCTGAACTAAAGCATAAAACAGATATCAAAAGCATAACTAGATATGCTAAAGGTTGAGTTTGTGAAATAAAATAGAGAATAGTAAAATGCATCCCGATAGACTAACTAGAATTTTCCCTATAACTTCTGGTACAGTGGCTTAAAGTTGCTTAGAGTCGATTTATATGATTCTTTATCTCTGGTAACTATTTTACTACTTCTCTTTTATCTTATATTAATTGATAGTTATTTTTATATCTTTTTCTCTTAGACACACTAAAAAGTTTCAATTTTGTTTATTCTTTTAAAAGAATCACTTATTTATTTTTATTCTCTACTTTAGGGGAATCATCACATACTATTTACACAGAAAACATTTACTCCTTTTTTTTACCTGGAAGACAAATATGAATATATTATACCACTTAATACTTTAGTTTGTTTTTAAAAAGATAATTCAACCTATGCAAGTAAATTTTATTAATATACCCCATTAACAAAGCAATGATAAACATCACATGATCATATAAATAGATTATATAGATGACCACATGATTGCAAAATATTGTCTGACAAGGTTTAACATTCTTTACGCTAAAAAGTCTCAACAAAATAGAACTAGAATATTTCTAAACATAGTATGGATATTCATATAAAATGCAAATTCACAGTTATTATATTATTAAAACTGTATATAATAGTTAATTAAAAATGAATTACATACTTTCATATATTTCACTTATAAAGTGAATCTTAAAACACGTAGGAAAAATAAGCAACATATTACATAATACTGACTTCAATTATATATTTGGGATTTCCACTAAAGTCGAAGGATTTGCCTTTGGAAAATGATTCTAAAGATAATTAATTTTGTTTATTTGAATCAATTTACATCATACTAAAAGACTTCTAAATAAAGAAATTATCTTTATAATTTGAAGAAAATCTATCTAATGGCACAAGATATGTACATCACATATCTAACAGTGAGCAAATATCCAAGATATTAAAGAATTTATAGAATGCTCAGGTTTGGCTCAGCAGTAGTACATCAAACTTGGATATAGATAGCCAGGAATTTGTTACCCTATTATCATATAGAATACTCAATATCACAAGAGTGATAGAACTCTGGGTATTGTAATCAAAGGTATGTGAACATTGTGACCAAGTGTATGAATCCCAGCAAATATCTCATCCAAATTGGTATGCAAAGAAACTAAGTTTGCAAGTTCAAGCACCATATCATAGATGTGATGTCTTGGAATTAAAACATCTTCAAGGAAAGGTAAAAAATATTATAAATAAAATATTTAAAAATATGAAACCAAAAAATACAATTTTAAAAATGGGGATTCAAATTGATAAAGGGCTGTGTAGTCATTTTACCAAAGAAGATATATAGATTGCCAATGCACACATGAAAAATGCTTGTCATTTATAATCATGGAAAGGCAAATAAAAATTAAAATACAATCATATCATACTTTGAGAATGAACTATATCTTAAAGCCTGGAGATAGCAAATATGGTAGAGGCTATGGACAAAAGGATGTCTCATGTACTATTTATAGTAATATAAACTTCCATACTCTGTAAAAGTGTATGGATGTTTTATAATATTAAAAATAAATCTACAATATAATACATCAATTTCATTTCTAAGCATCTAAATGAAAAAACATAATCATGCCATTCTGAAAAGATAATGTGTTCTTCAATTCACTGCAGCCCCAATCAAAATAAACAAGATCTAGAAACAATCCAAGTATCAAGAAATGAGTGAATAAGTTGTGTCAAAAGACCCCATTAAGATACTCTACAAATATAAGAAATATAAAATCTTTCCATGTTTAAATATGTATCTAGAATTGGAAGCTTTCATCCTAAGCAAATTAGGTCAGATGAAGAAAGATAAATACTGATGATTATACTTATTTCTAGATTAGAGAATGAAAATCCAATAGAAGGAACATACAATGTCAAATAAGAATAAACTTTTCAATTATAACCACAGAACTGAGATTATCAGAGGTGTGGGCGGTTGAAAGTTGAAGTGTAACAAATAAACTGTAGGCAGTTGAGGAATATTGTTTTATTATTATATGTGCTATATTACTCCTCAAATATTAGCATACATTTGTTTTAATACTACACTATTATAAGATAAAATCTTATAAACTTATTACTTTAATGAAAAAGACAATGCTAGTCATACAGTTACTTGGGAGAAATACTGTTATAGAAAGAGATAAAGGAAAAGTCCTAAGTTTAGATGATTGTCATTAAGAAGAAACTGCACAAAGTCACATAATTAAAAGCAAAGGATATGGGAGAAAGTGAAATGATGTCCTATAAAGTGTTGCCCTGGAACTCACTGGAAAAGAGAAATAATTTTGTCTTTTGACAACAAATAGTCACTATTGACATCGACAAAACAGTAACATGTTCTAATTGCCATTTGGGCAAAATTTCACAATGGTTACTTAATTCAGAAGATAAGTTTTGGTGTTATAATTAAACAAAGATGAGAATATTTGAAGATTGTGTTACCATAATGAGAATTTTCTTTAGTCTGGAATTTATTTTAATTTATTGTATGATTTTTAAAAATTTTATAGATACATTTTTCTTAAAGAAAAGAGATTTGGACCTAGGATATATACTCAAAGAGTTGGAGCACAAGTTTCACATGTGCAAGTCCTTGAATTAGATTATTTTAATAGTAATTAGATTATTTTAATAGTAACTAAATGTTACTATTAGGTCTAAGTAACATAAAATTATCATTAAAATATTGATGCTCATTTTTCCAACTATTTCTACATGACCCTTAGGCTTCCTGAGAATTTCTTGGGATTTTTGCCTTAAAACATGTTCACAATAAAATATTTACTTAATAATTTTATAAAAACCAAATACATATCCTATTTATGTTATATTTAAAGTTATGTTTGAATCATCTATAGTACAGTAGTAGTGCATATATATTAAAAAGCACTTACTATCCATGGGAAAAATATAAAATGTATATGAAATAGCAGGAAAATATATGAGAAATCCAATACATTACCCAGCTGTAATATATGCTATAGCTTATTACATTAATAATTATGATATACTCATTAATGATGTACAGCCCAAGGAGCTAATGGGTGGTTTTTGGGAATAAACTTTACTAATAATTCTGTGTGATACAAAGTACCTCATTTTCCACACATATAAAGTTAAAAGGTATATTTTCTTCTTTCTTTACTTTTTTTTTGGGGGGGTGGGTCATACCCAGCAGCACTCTGGGGTTACTCTGGGCTCTATGCTCAGAATTGCCCCTGGCAGGCACAAGGGACCATATGGGATGCTAGGATTAGAACCACCATCCTTCTGCATGAAAGGCAGATGCCTTACCTCCATGCTATCTCTCCAACTCCCTTTCTTTACCTTTTACAAATGTTTGAGCACTTGTAATTCATTGCTTGTTAAATTTCAGAAATCATTAGAAACATTTGGTGATTTGACAATCACCTTTTCTTGAAACTCATAATAGTGTTCTTTTTCTTAATGTTTTATATTAACTTGAGACATTTGCAATCAACCAGAGGCAATCAAGATGTCAGAAAATTATATTGGTAATCAATAGTGTAAAATCCTGAAGCAAGCAGCATAGGAAGTTTATGATAAAAGACAAGAATAACATAATATACAATTCAAATGTGAGCCTTCTAACTTTTAAATGCTGTGGACACATCATTTTGAATTGAAGTTAATTTTATTTATCATCTTATTTATTTCTTTTTTATCTAGTGTGAAATTTTATGTCAAGGAAATTAACAGACCTGGGCATAAAGTAAGTCAAACCTACTGGAATTTAAGTGCATTTAAAGCTAGTTGAGGAATTATCTGAAATACTGAAATTGCTCCGGGCAGGCACGGGGGACCATATGGGGCACCGGGCGGGATTCGAACCGATGACCTTTTGCATGAAAGGCAAACGCCTTACCTCCATGCTATCTCCCGAGCCCCAATACTGAATGACTGTTAACAATTACATCTCGGAAAAAAAAAAAAAAGACCATAGACATTTGGCAATAAAAGGGAACAAAAGAGGAACAGCGTGATAGCACAAAGGAATGGGCATTTGCCTTGCTTACAATCGACCTGGGTTTGATCCATGGATTCCCATATGATCCCTGGAGCCTGTAAGGAGCGATTTCTAAGAGCAGAAGCAGGAGTTAATCTTGAGTGGTACCGGGTGTGGCCCCCAAACAAAAGCAAAACAAAAAGAAACAAAGCAATATGAACAATAAAATCTGCCTAACAGTCAGAGCATATAGAAATCTAATCCAAAAGAAGTGATCAGTGAAGACTTATAAGAAAACATGGGCATGAAAAGATATCTGAAGGAAGAATTAGGCTTAAAATGATAATGGAAAGGGCACTTCAACATCTAGTGATACATGGGTCCTGAGTACAGTAGAAGATACCTGGATTTAGGTACTTACTGATCTCAAATTTCAGAGTAATAAAGTTATGTAGGAATAAGTAGTTTCAGACCAGACTATAGAAATCTCAAAATTTAGATATTTATAATGTTATGCTTTGTTGCAAGAAATGAAGTATTCACCTTTCATTACATGCCTTTGTTTTTTATATTTATATTTATTTTGGGTAAATAATTAATTTGATTAGATCTTATTCTATAAAATTATTAGAACAATTAATTTGAGGCCAAGGTGATAAACTGTTAATTAATATGACAATTATACATAATTTCACTTTTTATATTAAAAGTGCATAAGCTCTATTTCTAGCTCTATGATTTTTAGGTAAAGAGTTTGTAGGGTAAAATTAGATTTTGGGACTGGAGCAATGGCGCAAGCTGTAAGGAGTTTGCCTTACCCATGCAAAACTAGGATGGACCATGGTTCGATTCCCTGGTGTCCCATATTGCCCCCTGGTTTCCAATAGACCCCCCAAGACAGGAGCGATTTCTGAGCACATGGCCAGGAGTAATCCCTGAGCATCACCGGGTGTGCCCCAAAACAAAAAAATTAGATTTATGGGTTATAGTTGGTTTATACTATTATAACCTTTATAACCAGTCTTGTGACCTTCACAGAAGAGTTAGCTCAATTAAAATATATTTTTAAACTTGCAAATTGAAATGTTTGGATTAGACATCCAATGAGTTGCCTTCCAAATGAGAACTTAGATTCTTTAAACTTAGCCTTTAAAGGAAATTTTCATGTACATATTAATATTCATACAATATATGCCATGTCTAGACATCTTGAGAAACTAAATCAATTTACTGTGAAATTTCTAATAACAAAGCCAATCACCCTTGTCATTTCAAAAAAAATTTCACTCTGAACTCTTGAGAAAGAACAGGCCATATATATGAAAATATAGGAAGAAACATTTATAAATGAAGTACAAGATTTTGATACTCAATCTTAAGTAACTTTGAATATGCAAGTTAATTAGACTCATTTCTATGCTTCCTGTTATGATGATTGTGATATAGACAATATATTTTCAATTCCTACTTTCTTTTGAAGGATTTTCCACAATTCTTTACTGACTTTATTATTTTCTTTCTTTTCCTTTTTGCAGAAATGAAGATGAGACTGGTGAATAATATTTCACTTTGTCGTTGTGTAACTTCATCAATTCAATTGATTTTAATATTTTTGAAGAATTTGTATCATCACTAAATCATTGTCTTAGAAACACAAAATATTTGTTAGGAAAATCAGTATATTTCTCATTTTTCATGTAAAGAAATGTAAAATGAAATGTCATATTCATATTTGAAAACTAATATTTCATTAGTAAATTCACCCTAAAAACATATATAAGATCCTTTACATATTTTGGTACAATTTATTCTATGCTTAAATTTTTACTTAAGCTAATCTTACAATAGTAAGTTAATATTTAGCAAGTTAATATTGACACAAGAAAAGTAATTTGGATTCTCAACAATAGAGTTCTGAAGCTCAAATGAATAATTATTGGTAATTTTGTAGGAAGTTTAAAATAGAAAAACTATACAAAACGACACTTCTTTTCCTTTTATTTATTTGTATTTATAATGCCAAATCAGTTCTATGAATTAAGCTAAGAGTAAGGTTTAAAAAATACCTGAAAAGAGAGGACAAAATGTAAATATAGTAAGAATCGCAAATCTACCACATCTGTGACATTAATAATGTTCTATAATTGCTTTTATTCTTTATATAGCAGAGAAAATTTTCTGAAAATAGGTTCTTTGCTTTTCTGTAAGCCCATCTGCTCTTTGTGTTTATGAATTAACTATTAGAATTTTCATCATTCATCTGGATTTTTTCCAAAATACAAGTTTCATCTTAGTTCTCACTTAACTTCAACTTTCTTAAGTGCTTCTAAACATAGTTATCACCTATTAGAAGACAATATCATTCTCTCTGCATACTCCCTAGACTCAGTGAGTAACAAGATAAAGTCTTTTAGCCAACTTCATATCGAAAAGGGAAAAGGTGAAATCAATGGAACAATAAAAACTGCAATCTCTTTTTGTCACATTTTATGACCTCATCACCAGCAAACTCCATAAGGTCATCACTCCTCGTATTAGTCTATTAATGGTGTGGACACAATCACTGCTACCTTTTGAACTGACTGTCTCTCTCTTTCTCAATATTGTTTTTTGTTTGTTTGTTTTATTGGATGTTCCCACTACCTTTTTGATTAAAATGTACCACCAAAAATGCTATCATAAAATGTAATAAAAACATGCAAGAAAGATCCACATATGGTCTTCCAATACCATCGTTTCAGTTGTTCCACTGCCTGGGCAAATAAATTCTGTGATTTACAGTTTATTTATATAACTAAAAGAAAGCAATTTTGGGATATTTAGCTGGTCATAATTCCTATTGTTTTTTTTAACACATAGAAGAAATACATACTTCTGATATTAAAAATACCATAACCTACAATATGTAACTTAAGATACAAACAAGGTAACAGTAAATCCAAACTGTACAAATTATTAGAGTGCTGCATGAAAGCAAGAAACAATCATCTATTTTGGTTAACACTGACTATTATGATCTCATATTTCTAGTTAATATGAAATATTATGTCTTTATAATTATCAATAACGCTATCTGTGGCAGATTTTGACATTTAATTTATTATATTTATCCAAGAATTGATAATAATTTATAAATGTATATGATGTTATATTAAATCAGATTGAAGAATAAAAATAAATACAGGATAATATCACTGATAAGCGCTATTTAAAATAATTGCTTGAGATAATACAATGGTTTAAAGAGGAATACTAGATCACTCTTTGGTCTTAGACTATAAGTAGGAGAAATAATATCAAGAGAAGAGAAGTGAGAGAAAGACAGATGAGAAATAGCAGGGGGCAGGAGTCTAGGGCCTTCATGCTTATTAGTTGTGTTAAGGAAGGGCAGAACTAAACATGTAGATCAGAGAGTCAACAGTACTGAAACCATGAGACCCAAAATTTAACAATCATTTTAGAAAGGTGTTGCATCAGTGCTGGAGCGATAGCGCAGCAGTAGGGCATTTGCTTTTCACACACATATCCAGGACGAAGCTAGGTTAGGTCCCTGGCGTCCCATATGATCCCCCAATCCAGGAGCGATCCCTGAAGGCATCGCCAAGAGTAACCCCTGAGTGTCACTAGGTGTGTCCCAAAAAGCAAAAAAAAAAAACAAAAAAGAAAAAAACAAAACAACAACAACAAAAAAAAACAGAAGAGAATAGAAAGGAAAGAAAAGAAACGGAAAGAAAAGAAAAAAAAGAAATGAAAAGAAAAGAACGCTGTTACATCAAGATGGCAGACTTGAAAGAAGTTGTGTTGCAGGGATCATAGGAGGACTAGTGGAGGGAATTTGACATTGGTAGTGGGATTATTGTTTTAACATTTCATGTCTAAACTTCAATTATGAATAGTTGTATACCATTGCAGTTAAAATAATTTTAATAAAGCAAAATTAATTTGGTTTTAATAAAATATTGTAGATTAGGCAAAGATTTTAGCTATGCAGAATTTATCACTTTTATAATTGTACTCATTAAATTTAGCATGAAGATATTTTATTTTCTTAATATTCTCTGTTGGCCTTTTTATTTGCACCTCACCACCTTCTGGTCTCTCTATACTAATAAATCTCTCTACTGAGTTTGCTTTCTCTTTTCATCATCATATTGTTAAGGACAGGTACATGTTCAGTTTTTAGTGAAAATATTTTTCTAATATCCTGACTTAAATGAATTCTAAGGCTCAGTCACAATTCTATCTTATATAGAGTTTAAATTCTTCCAATTTTCTTTAAGTCTCAGCTGTCATTTAACTAGCCACTTAATTCTCCGTTGCCAATTCCAGATTATTATTTTTACACCATCATATGCTTTTACAATCAATTAAAATATTCTAGCCTGCATATACCATACCATAGTAATTTCACTTCTTTTTATATATTTATAAGAGAAAATATTTAAACTCTATATATTATCCTTCATTTAAAATTAAGATGTATTTTTAAACAGGTCAATTACTTCCCTAGTAATAAAGCTTTCTACCCTATTGTATAAAACTAAATCTTAACTTCACTTCCCCTTAGCTATAAGCCTTAATTTCTAAAGTTACATTTCAAGTAGACAACATGGAGTTTTCAGGTTCAAAGTCTTAAAACTAATATTTTTGTAGAACTTCTTGTTCTTACCTCAACCTTATTTCATTAATCACAGAACATCTGCTTCCTACACTCCCAATACACTTTATCTCCTCCTTTTACAAAGTTTAAGAAGTTTTTTGCTATCATTTTGAGTAGCAGATTTAAGCATTATCTTTATATAATTACTGGTATGACCCTAGAAATATATTTAGGTTATTAAATTTTTACTCTTATCTACAGAAAAGCTTATTAAGTCTCAATAAAAATTACTTGATTTTAGTTTTAGAGTGGATTAATATATTTTCTGACTTTTTACTAAATTAAGAAATGCTTACACTATTATATTTATAAAGAGGAAAAGTAGAAATATTTGCAAATGTTTACATTTAGAATTGAACTGAATTGAATATGAATAACATGTCACACTGTATACAGTACAAGGGACTCTGAAAAACAAGGGCAAAAGAATGTCTCACAATTTACTCTAGAATCATCCTCCCAGAAAGAAATAGTTAGAGACTAGTGGAACAGTATCTGAAAAAGAAGCAAGGTCCCTGACATGCTACCAATTTACAGTGTAATTTAATGAGTATAATTCGGCATAGATAACTAGAAGGATTTAGGCATTGGGCAATTTTATGTTAACTCTGTATAAGACAATTTTCTGAGAATTTTTAAGTTGTCATCCCACATCATTATAAATATTGATATTAAATCTTTGTATGGAATATCATATCTTGGTTCCATAGGAAACTGAATTTCTTTAGATATCGCTGCATAAGAGGAAGATCTTTTTCATGGTTAATCCAGAGAATGACAAGTTGATATATTGACTCGTCACCCAGCCATTAAAATACTTCTTATGAAAATTTACGTTTTTAAAAGGAACATAAAATAATTCAGAGTAAACTTTTATATAAAAAATAAAATCTGCAGTACAGTTCAATTTACATCTAAGAAGAGGAATGAAACATAACAACAGGATTTAATTTGACAGAAAGTAGTGAGCAGTATTAATGATAAATGTATATTACACACAAGCATTCTTGAGACTTAATTGACCATATCTAGTATCATTGTATTTTCAAAGAAATTCTGAAATGATTTTAAGCTTGGTAGTAAAAGAGACATTTCAGAGAAGAGTGAAAATATAAAGGTAAGCAAATTATTTAACATAATTATATATCCTAAAATCTATAAGACACTATGAATTTACATATTTGCATGTATATTATTCTATTTATGGCCTTAAAAATAATATAAAAAGCTAACACTACTAAGAAAGCCACACGTACTAAAATCACACATCAACTATAGTAGCAGCAGCAATGACAATGGAAGCAAGAAAGAAAAAGGCATAAACATTAATTTAGTTCAGTAGAAGTCCCATTATCATCACTGTAATCTTCAAAGTTGGATCACTCGGTGGTAGCTTGAGATTTAATGCTAGAATCTTCTGCAGTTAAATTGAAGAAATCAGCTACTCTCATCTTCTGAGCAGGGAAATTTATTCTGTGTAATTTAATGTAAAAGAGCCTTTTATACTTGTGACCATTATGCCCTTGTACATTAGAGCAGTAGCAAGATACACTGAAAAGCCAAGTAAAGTTTTACAAGCCAGAATGCTTTATTGATACTACAAAAAAAGAGAGAAACTTGCAACCCGGGACACTGTGTGTTGATGACATTTCCAAAGAATTTTCCTAGTTTTTATGGAGTTCCAAAATTAGATTTTCATACATTGAACTCAAACTAATATTTATGCTGATGAGGACAATGTTAACAGAGGATTAAAGAGTCTCTTAATATTGCTTGTTTTCACTTTGAATTTGACCTTGGGTGATTTTGGCTCAATATATCATTTATAAGGTAGTGTCAAAGTAATTGCAATCTGTACATCAAAGCTTAAAAGTAGGAAGCACTTTCTTCCCTTTTATGTCTTACCTTTTATTCATTATGTTTGATAGGTCCCAATATTCCTACACTTATTGGATTTCATTAACATTAAAATAAAATCAACAGAGTTAGGGATATAGATCAGTAGACTAAAGTGCATGCTTTGCATGCCAGGAGGTTGAGGTTTGATCCCCAGCACTCTGTGCATCCTGAACAGCACATAGAGTGACTCTGAGCCCTGAGCCCAGAACCTGAACTCGAGTATCACTAGGTATAGTATGACAAAACAAAAAGAAATACATTAATATGTAGATGTAACACAGCAGCAGAACACTTGCCTTGTATTGCAGGGCATCTGAATTCTACTGCCAATATTGTAAACAGTTAAAACAGCAATATGAATTAAAATCCATTTATAAACTGAACCCTAGAATATTTGGACTCTTGTTTGCACTTAATTTAAGAGTTCAATTCCTGACCTTTTTTGCCCTCTTGCCTTCTAATGGCAATTCACATACAGGAGCTCAACCATTGTTCTTGGAACATATTAGACTAATTAGTGACATAGAACTTATTCTCCTCACCTATTTTTGTTGTATATTCTGATCATTTTCTTGTTTTGTTGCTTGTTTCACTATTAGATTTTGATTTGGTCACACATAGTAGTGCTCAGTGCTCATTCCAAGGTGCTGTCAGGGTTTTATCACTTTATATATGTGTGTGTCTATTTTATAATATATAGATATAATGCATATAGATATATGTATACATCTATATATGTGTGTGTGTGTGCGTGTGTGAACACAAAAGCATGTCTTCAGGAAAACTTGGTGACATTCGTCTTAAGCCAAGATGGATGTTGCTTGTTTTGTTTGTTTCTTCATCAACATCATACTAAAATAACTTTAAATTAAACAGCAGTATTTGAGAACCTGTTACTGTTTTTTACACTCATCACATTGTGTAGATAATGCTCCACATGGTAGTCAATGTGTTTTGATTGCCTGAGTTGAAAGATGTCACTGCCAATCCTTTGCATTTCCCAGATAACAAGTTTATTAGCAACCTATATATGTGGCCTGTGAGGAACTACAGTGCCCTATCATATTTTTGAAAACCTTAAGTTTTTCTTTCAGATGCTTGAAATAGTAAATGTTTCTCTGAGTGCATAAACACAAAGGATTTCAATATTCAGTTTTAAAGTGTGCAGTCTAGTCAGTAGTACTAATGAATCTAAATCTGTTTTGTATTTTCCTGCCATTCGCCCCCTGTGTTCTGTCAGGCCCAGAAACATGTACAAAATTTCTGCATCTTAGGAAAATTGGGTATTTATGCATCATTTGACAATATAAAGTCTATATTTTTAGCATTTTTACATTTCTAAAATAACTAATAATTTTGAAAATAGCCATGTTAACTCTCAAAATAAGACAAAACAATGAAAAATTTATCAACTGCTTTTCTTTTTAAACCTAGAACAAAAACACTTTTGCCATTCAAGATCTAAAAATGGAAAAAGAACAAACAATGGGATCTGGCGCTGTGGCACTAGAGGTAAGGTATGCCATGCCTGCACTAGCCTAAGACGGACCTGTGGTTCGATCCCCCGGCGTCCCATATGATCCTCAAGCCTGGAGCGACTTCTGAGCACATAGCCAGGAATGATCCCTGAGCGTCACCGGGTATGGCTATAGCCCCCGTGCGCACAGTACATGTTAATAATATATCCCATCCTTAAGTTCTGTTTTGTGTATGTAGAATGTCCATCTGGTATTCTGCCCTTTTGCACACCCCTGTAAAGCTGATTTTCACTTTTTAACTCTATCACCCCCAAACTTCAGTACCCCCCATTTACCCTTTTTAACTTCTGCACATTTCTAATCACACACCAATGTGTTTCACTGGATTTAACAACCCCCAACTATTTCAAAAGACATAAAATGTGCATGTATGGCTTTGAATATTTTATATCGATTTTCTTTGGCAGCTAACTCTTACTAAATATTCTCTTAAACAATGAAGATTTTTCCCCACTTTTTATCTTTTCTTCTCTTTGTGAACTTTTCAATAAGAAATATTTGGTGAAAGAGTCCCTCAGTTTAATTCTTATGTTTAACCATGTCATGGGGAGTATTATACATGTTCTTGCATCCCCCATATGGACCTATGAAGCCATGTGGCATTGTTCCTTGCTTGCATAGGCACATTAAAATGGGAAATACCTACACACAAATAAATTCTTATCTAATAAAGATTGGAACACCCAAATCTTGTAGTGCAATGGAACCTTAAACCCTGAACATTGGCATAATGACCTGGCACAGGCCTCAGAAAAATGGGCATTCTCCACTCACCCCTGAACCAGGGAAGCTATCTATGAAACACCCAAGGTTTTTTACAACAAGACCTGGAAGCAATACTCTACCAGGGAAGACCTTACCGCTGCTCTGACATCGATCTACTCAAAAGAGACTTCCCTCAACACTGAGAAGACTTTAATTGTGAGGTGAAACGAGAGGATGCTCTGCACCATCGTAACTGCAATATAGGATATGCAGATTCCAGGATCTTTAATACAGAAACATGAAACCAACAACAGAGACAGTGTGGAAAATAAAAGTGTGTTGGCACTACAGACAACAACTTGGATTGGGCAATCCAGTTTGCCTGGAGCCTAGAGTTGGTCTTATACCAGGAAACTTCAGAGGTGTGGTCCCCTTGTATTTAGGCCATGATTTTTCCTTTCCATGTCCCCCATATTTTGGTGGGCCAATGCAAACAATTATTGCCACTTTAACACCGTTTTTACTGTGCTCCTTTGACTCTTATCCTTAAAAAGGAAAACCCACTTTTGAGGCTAACTTAAACTAATATGCATATGCATGGAAATGTATAAAAGTACTATGCCTTCAATGTTTAAGGAGTTACATAAGTTTTATGGCTTTACAATGCTTGATGTACTGCTAAGAAATATGCATCACAATCTGGGGACTTGAGAGACAAAGTAATTGTACATAGGTTATGTTTTATTTTTCTTAATATTCTTTGGCTGAAATTTCAATGAGAAGATATCAGCAAGGGGACTTCTGTGAATTCTGTTTATGGGTGATTGTCCTTCCACTATAACTTTACCTTGTCCTATTTATTTGCATCTTTGTTTTCATAATTAAAAATAAAAAATTAAAGTCAAATAGTGACAATAAAAACGATTCACTACCTGAAACATTTACAATATTTTGACTTTAAGAAAAAATTATTCATTTTATAATTTCAAAATAAATATCTGAGTTCAAAGTCAGTATCATAAGAAAAAAATCCAGCTTTCCAATTTAAAAAGTGTAATTTTGTTATTTTGATGTAACTAAGATTTGTCCATAATGAAATTGACAGTAAACATTAACCCCATTCAATCATATTTTCTTTAAAATGGATCATGTTTTGGTACAATATTTTAAAATTTTAATAGCTTACATAATTTTCCTTATCACACTATTTCTCATGATTACATAGATTGTTATAATCTACTAACTAAATGATCTGTATTGAGAAAGAAAAAAAATGATAGAAATTCTGATATTGATTCTTAAATGACAACATTTTAACATAATATATGGTGTATGTTTTTTTTTTGGTCTTTTTTTGGAGTGGGGGCCACACCGGTGACGCTCAGGCGTTACTCTTGGCTATTCGCTCAGAAGTCACTCTTGGCAGGCACGAGGTCCATATGGGAACCGGGGGATCGAATCGCGGTCCGTCCTAGGTTAGCGCAGGCAAGGCAGGCACATTACCTCCAGCGCCACCACCCAGCCCCCAATATATGGTGTATGTTTCTTTTACCAAAGTAGTAATATCATCATAAGTAGTTTCATGGAAATGAAGAAGGACTTCTAACACATAATGAGGGCTAAAAATGTATAAACTATATTCATGTCTATATATTCTGGAAGAAGTTATAAATATATTTTATGAGATTATATATTCTCAAAAAAGATTTAAAATATAACTAGGACTAGGACTAACATACTCTATTAATTAAGGAAAATAGTAAAGTTACATGTGAGGAGGGAGGTGCAATCATATCTGAAAATTTTGATAATTTGATTATGATGATGATCATCATAAACTTTTTAAAGTCTGATCTGTGTTATATGACTTAACTAATTTAACCTAATGTTTTTAAGTAGGCTTAAAAATTCACATAATTTATGGAAAATGTTTCGATTAGATAAGCTCTCAATAAAGCATGTGATGCTAAACTCCTGTTAAAATAGCTAGTTATAAAATAAATACCATGATAATTACATGAGAAACCTCATTTCATTTCATTAAATATAGTTCATTTAAGAGTTGTGAGATATATACCCCAAGTAATGACTTTAATTTGATAAATTAAAAGTTTTAAGTGTAAACATCATGATTACAAAGTTATCCATTATTGAGTTTCAGACACTGTATACCACCTTTCACATATGAAAGTTTAGCACCACCAATGATCCCAGTTATTCTCTCCCCTACCCTGCCTGTGTCAGGGGCAGGGATTTTGCCTTTCTCTCTCTCTTTTTTTTTTCTTTTTTGGTTTTTGGCCACACCCAGTGACACTCAGGGGTTACTCCTGGTTATGCGCTCAGAAGTCGCTCCTGGCTTGGGGGACCATATGGGACACTGGGAGATCGAACCACGGTCCGTCCAATGCTAGCACAGGCAAGGCAGGCACCTTACCTCCAGCGCCACTGCCCTGCACCCCCCTTTTCTTTCCCCTTCATTTTCTTTTTAGCCATTGTGGTTTGCATTACTGTTAATGAAGAGATACCATGCTATCACTTTACCTCCATCAACAAGATTAGATTCAATATTGTGGCATGTTCTGCTTACATTTTCCTTTATATTTCTTATGGTTTCAGGTATGGTATCAAGGTCTAATCCATTTTGATTTGACTTTTGTGCATGGTATTTAATTGAGATCTGACTTTGCTTTCTTTGCATGTATCAGGACAATTTTCCTACAAGAATTTTTTTGTTAGTTGTTTGTTTGCTTTTTGTTTTTCGGGCCAGACCCATTTGATGTTCAGGGGTTTCTCCTGGCTAAGGGCTCAGAAATTGCCCCTGACTTGGGGGGACCATATGGGACGCTGGGGGATCGAACCCCATCCCTTCATTGGCTAGCGCTTGTATAGAAGACACCTTACCTCTAGCACCACTTCCTCGGCCCCAACAAGAATTGTTGAAGAGCCTTACTTTGTTCTACTTTATATATCTTATCCTTATTTCAAGGTTTAATTGCTTTTATACCTAGAGTTCATCTCAGAATTTTCAAATATATTCAATTGACCTGAGGACAGTCTGACTTTATTCCATTACTATGCTGTTTTAATGGCTACTGCTTTATCTTACAGTTTAAAACTGGGGAATTTGATTCTTCCCATCTTTTTTTCAAGGATTGCTTTAGCTATTTGTGAAAGTTTATTGTTCCATGAAAATTTCAGGAGTGTTTGATCCATTTATTTGAAAATGTCATATTTAATCTTATTAGGATTGCATTAAATATGTACAATTTTTGGGAATTACTGCCATTTTAAAGATATTGATACTCCTAATCCATGAGAAAGATATGTTTACATTTTCTGGTGTCCTCTTTTTATTTCTTAAAGCAGTGCTTTGCAATTTTCTTTGAATAAGTATTTCACTTCTTTAGTTAAATTAACTCCAAGGTACTTGATTTTCTTATACACAATCATCAGTGTCATTGTTCTTTTGATCCTTTTTTTTTCTTCTCTTTCATTATTTGTGTATAAAAAAGTCATAGAATTTTGCGTATTGATTTTCTAGACTGCTACTTTACTATACTAGTCTATTGTTAGAAAAAGCTGTTTAGTAGTCTTTAGGATGTTCTAAATAGAGTATCATGTCATCTGCAAACTGTGAGTGCTTGACTTTTTTCTTTTCTATCTGGATGGCCTTGATATCTTTTTCTTTCCTGATTGCAATGGCAAGTACTTCTAGTGCTATATTGAATGGAAGTGGCAAGAGGGAGTAACCTTGTCTCATGTCTTTTCTTAGAGGAAAGGCTTTTAGTTTCTCCCCATTGAATATAATGTTTGCCATATGTGTTTGGTAAATGGCCTTGACCATATTGAGAAAAGTTTCTTCAATTCACATCTTATTATGATCTTTTATCATGAAGTGGTGCTTAATCTTGGCAAATGCTTTCATAGTATCAATTGACAAGATCATATGAATTTAAATATTTTGTTTATTAATGTGATTTAGCATATATTGACTTGCATATATTAGGCCATCCTTGCATCCTAATTGGTCATGTTTTATAACTTGATGAGCTGTTGAGTTCTAGTTTCAAACATTTTCTTGAGGATTTTTGCATCTATGTTCATAAAAAATATCAGCCTGATTTGTATGTGTCTGTGTGTGATATCTGTTTCTTTTACTATCAAGATTATGTTAGCTTTATAGAAACTATTCAAAATGTTTCTGTTTTTTCAAATTCCTGGAAGATTCTGTAAAG
>PVKC010018950.1:0-19368 GCA_004027635.1 Crocidura indochinensis
AGGACCTTATACATAAGAAGCATAGTCTTTACCATTGATCTGCCTCTCAAACACACAGAATTTCTATTTTGATAGCAGGAAATTTCCTGGATGAAGGTCTAAGTAGATAGGAATTAAGAATTCCATTAGAGGAATAGTAAGGTGGCCTATTTTGCTTGTTAAACAAAAGACTTTCTGGGAAATCATAAAAAGAAGCATGAGTTTGTATGCTAATACATTTTCTTCAGATAGATATTGAGAGTTCTACTGAACCCTAGTGTTAAGCTTTGGGCCTGCCACTCACTTTCTCTTCTGTAAAAAGAAAATACTATTACCTGAGGGGTATTAGTTTTGCATTATGCAAAATAAGGGCACATATTTAGCAAAGGGACTAGCTCAGGACTTAAGTTGTTTTATAAGTTTTGATAGCTTTCAAGCTTAAATTTCTATGAGTGAAAGATCACTCTGTCTTAAATCATGGTGAATTTTATAAAAATAGAAAATATTACTGGCCAAACTTAATGCTTAGAGAGACCTAATCAAAACAGTGACCTAATCTGCTAGTTATATTAATTTAAAAATCAATCAGTTTCTAGTCTACTTTTGAAATAAAATCATTATGATATCCTGCTTAGAAGGTATAACCCACTAGGTTCACCTTGGAGTAAACTAGTCTTTAAAATTCTTTTTTCTTTTTCATTTTTGGTTTTTGAGCCACACTAGTGACACTCAATGGGTCACTCCTGGCAGGACCTGGGGACCATATGGGATCCCGGATTGGCCACATGCAGCTTATTATGCTCACTCCAGCCCCTCTCAAATTGTTTATCATTTATACTCTCAACATTGGAGTATTCTCAGAACCTGAGTGAAGATTAGTGTCCAAGAAAATATAGGAATTTTTAATTGTTTGATTACACATTGCTTAAAAACATTCTCCTACCCCCCCCCAAATACATAACCTTTAACATATTTGCAATCTTACTTACCTGCTAAATTGCTAGCTATTAAATATAGAAACTTGTGTAAAAAATATATAATTAAGGGCCAGAGTGATAGTGCAGTGGTAGGGCTTTTGCCTTGCATGTCCCTTGCATGGTCCTTCGAGTCATGAGGGATTTCTGAGAGCATAGCCAATTAACACCTGAGCATTGCCAGATGTGGTCCCAAAACCAAAAACCAAAACGAAGAAGGAGGAGGAGGAGGAGGAAGAGGAGGAGGAGGAGGAGGAGGAGAAATAGATATAAAATTAAAATCATTAAACATCTATTTAAGATTTTAAGGTTTAATTCTAGGAATCTTTCATGAACTTTACTTTCTCCCTCCAAAACTAGGTAAATAAAAATTATTATTGTTGACTATTGCAAGTTGAGAAAAGTAGTGGTAAAGAAGATTGTAGGGAGCCAAAGATTGTAGGGAGCCACTTAGAACAAGCAGAATACTTAGGACCTTGTGACTTTGCCCCTTAGGACAGGCAGAATACTTGGGACCTTGTAACTTTGCTCAAAGCAGGTAATTTCAGGAATTAAATGTAAAACATTTAAGGTCACCTTATATCCCACCTGCAGGTAGCCTTGAGAAATTACTTAAGGGCACCAAACAGAGAGCCATAATCAAAAACAGGTAGCCTCAAGAATTAAACATTTAAGGTCACCTTACTTGTATACCCCGCCTACCAGAGATAATTTCCATTATCAGTTTAACCTGACCTAGTAGAGACAGATCTCCTTATCTGCATATTATCTCATTTGCTAATGGATTCTGTTATGCCTGTTCTATTGGTAGGAGTAGAATTATGCCCACAAAAATATATAAGCCGGGCCTTGAGTTTCAATAAATTGGAATTGGGTTCAGTCTTGGCTGAAATCCTTTTCCCACTTTTGTCTGTCTCCGTGTCTGTCTTTGTCTGTCTGTCGTCATGTCTGTCTTTGTGTTTGCGTCTCCCTCCAAGAAAGAATAATCACATCTTAACTGGGGTGTCCCTGCAGGAAGGGCACCCACAAAAGTTTAAGTAATTTTCCCCAAAATTCCAGCCTGTCTGGAAAACTATACTCAGGCAGTCTAGTTCCAGAACCTTTAGTCACAAATACTATACAATGATACAAATGTTAATTTCATATTAAGTTGATCTTTGTGCAAAAAACTTATATTCATACTTAGTTTAAAGTGTTATTTTTATTTTGGAAATAGAACTATAACTTATTAAAAAATGCAAAGTATTATATCATTTCTTAGAAATTTAGGTTTAGAGTCACTTCTGTATAACACCATTCTGGTCAGTAGATATAAAAAGCATCAGTGTGAAGTTTCTCCTCATAAATTTCATACATTAATTAGACTAAAACAATAGCCTCTGTCTTGTGTAATTAGAAGATAAATTTAAATAAATGACAATGTGGTATGGATAATAATACAAAATGTATCACAGAAAACTTCATACAACAGAAGAGCTTTTATTGTAATTAAAATGTTTTATATAATACCTAGCAATTACAGAGAGAAAAAGCCTCATAGCACACATCAAAACAAGTTCCAAACATTTAATCTAGATGCAAAAACTAAATAACAAGTAGAAAAGTTAAAATAACGGGGCCGGCGGTGGTGCTGGAGGTAAGGTGCCTGCCTTGCCTGCGCTAAACTAGGACAGATCCGTGTTTGTTCCCCCGGTTCCTCATATGGTCCCCCGTGCCTGCCAGGAGCGACTTCTGAGCGAATAGCCAGGAGTAACCCCTGAGCGTCACCGGGTGTTGCCCCCCCCAAAAGAAAAAGAAAAAGAAAAGTTAAAATAAAATATTTATCAAAATTTTAAATCAATTTTAGAAAACCACAAAAGAAATAAAAACAAAAAGATGTTTGTGTCAATATCTTTGTATACTGTCAATCAATTGTCAAAAAAGCAAGTTTTAAACATAAAGAAGTCTAACAATGATCAGAGATAATTTGTAAATTTATCAGCATGCATTTAAATATATATCAATAAATTTATTAAAAATATAATTAATATAAAGTTGAGTTGCTGTTCCATCAATTACATATTAAAGTGAAAACTTGAGAAGAATGTTTTAATATATAGTAGTCAATTTATAAAGAAATACAGCTCATAAAAAGATTAGGAAAAATTGCCATGTTCACTGGCTATTCAAAATTAAATAAGATTTTACATCATACATTATATAACCATAAAATATATTTATATAATATAATATCAAGTGTTTATTTGAAACTGGTGATCTCATAAATATTGATTATTTGGGAAATTATTTCAGCCTTTGGAAAATAAATCCTATAATCTACAGCTTTTGAATAAATCTTAAGGAAATATTTCTGTGTGTATTTATTGAAACATGTACACAGAAGTTCACTTCATCACTCTTTAATAATCAAATCATACTAACTGTAAGAACTCAGGGACTGTAGGAGAAATCAAAAATCTATGTGAAGAAAAGTTGATTAAATTATGGTGCATCATTGGATGGAATATTTCAATTTCTAGACAGCAATCTGGCACATTACACAAGATAAAATGCAAAATGAACAAATATAAGCTGAGTCATTTTATGACGACTTATGCATGAAAAATATGAGAAAAGAATCTATAGAAATGATAATAATATATAGAATGCTGGATTTACATATATGTGTATTTTGTGGTGCTACATAATCCAGGGGTCTCAAACTCAATTTACCTGGGGGCAGCAGGAGGCAAAGTCGGGGTGATCCGTGAGTGCAAAGTCAGTAGTAAGCCTTGAAGATTGGGGGGTGTGACCCAAACAATTAAAACAAAACAAAACAGAAAAAGATTCCTCTAGGGCAGAGCCACAAAATGTTGTTCGGAGGGCCGAGAGTTTGTGACGCCTGAATCTTTCTCAATGTGTCCAACTTTTCTATAATATTTTACTTCATAATTTAAAAGTATAGAGGTAAGTTTTGTATAGCTATATCTTATTTCATTATTTAAGTTAGAATATGAAATAAATAAAATAGAAAATATGGAGCCGGGGCCAGGGAGATAGCATGGAGGTAAGGAGTTTGCCTTTCATGCAAAAGGTCATCGGTTCGAATCCCGGTGCCCCATATGGTCCCCCGTGCCTGCCAGGAGCAATTTCTGAGCATGGAGCCAGGAGTGACCCCTGAGCACTGCCGGGTGTGACCCAAAAACCAAAACAAAAAAAAAAGAAAAAAGAAAAAAGAAAATATGGAGCTGTGACAATTATCTCTATTTAATTTCCCACTAAATGAGAATATAGAAAATAATTAGTATAGAGTAGACTAGAGTAATAAAATTGTATTTTATTAGTAACAATAGTTCTGGTTTGAAATTATACTCTCAGTCAGAAAGTTCCTTTTAATAAAAGAATTAGTAGTGATTTGACTAATTGACAAAAATGTTAAGAAAATCTTATGAGGTTAATAAAGAAATTATCCTTTTGGTTTGCTTTAAAAATATCTTTTTCTTAAAAAAAATTCTATTCTTTACTTCCTTACCCTTCCAATTGAAACTTCCAATTTTGTTGTATTCACCTTTTTATTTATCATGGAAACTGAAGTTCTTAGAAATTCTTTCAGGTAAAAGTGTATACATTTTAGCAACTATATTTTTTTTGAAAAGCTTTTAGACAAAGAAAAATAGTGACAAAATGTTTTGTGCTTAAAAATAAACAAGATCACCAAAAACCTAAAAGTATTTTGTTTTACATATCATTTCATTATAAATCCATCTAAGCATAAGATGAAAAGTTTGGTAATATCCTTCCTGTGAGGCATGTTTACAGCAGTGTTATTCTTCAGGATTTTGTACTTTGAACTTCTCAGTATGGGCATCTTGATTTCACCTCTGTATTGAGTCATATGTGATCAGGTCATGAAGACTGACATTTCTACTCGTTTCTTTAGATCCTGTGAACGTTCATGTAGACACAAATAGTTGTCTCTTCAGTTTCCATTGCTCTTGACCTTCTCAGTGTATTTCAGCTGTCTTGCTCTGACATATAGCAAGGCCCAGCAATCTGTGCTCCTTGCCCTTCCTCTTGTGCACATCCCACATCAGTAATGTTTCTCAGGTGGAGGTAAGAAAGAAATTGATTGTGTGATTGTATGTGTGTGTTGACTGCTTTCTAACAGAGTTGAGTCATTAAGGTAACTAATAAGTACCATTAACTTTCAGGTCTTTTATGATTAAAGTAGGGAAAATTACTTCATGCATTGTTTTATTCTCTTTACCTTAGGTTGTGATAGCTAAGTCATACCAAGAATAAATAAAAGCAAGTAACGATGGATATCATGTCATTGTGTTAGACTTTAACTAAAATCATCTCTGGCTTTCTTCAAGTGACTGATTAGAACCAGCATGTAGTCTTTATGAGATTTTTCAATGCTTCAAAATTATTTAGATTATATTAGAAAGTATTTTGGAATACTCTCTATATAAGGTTAAGTACTTTATGTGAAATAGTTATTTCAAATAAATAAATTTATTTAAACCTCTCCTTTTAATATAGTTGTGTAAATCTGTAATAACTGAATAAATAGATAGAAAGATAGAAAAAGTAATCAGATGGAAACCATTAAAGTGAGAAAAGTAAAATGGAAGTGAAAACACACTGGTATTTTGACAGACCCTATATATTCCTAAGAAAAGAATATTAAATAAATCTCCAAGTGCTAGTAATAATGCAAAACGTATAACAATTATATGCACAATTTATAGGAATCCTTAGCTAAAAGAACAGATGAAAAACATGACTTTTATTGAGGGAAATGTATCAAGAATGTAATTTCCCATTTTGATTTTGCTGCTTTCAGTATTCTGTCTCTATCTGTGGGATTCGTCATTGTGACTAGGATGTGTCTTGGGGTGTTTTTCCTGGGGTCTCTTTTAGCTGGTGCTCTTCAGGCATGCAGGATTTGGTCACATGTATTCTTTAGCTCTGGGAGTTTTTCTCTAATGATGTTCTTGACTGTTGATTCTTCTTGGAGATTTTCTTCCTGGGTCTCTGGGACTCCAATGATTCTTATGTTGTTTCTGTTGAGCTTATCAAAGACTTCTATTTTCTGTTCATATTCTTTGAGTAATTTTTCCATTGTCTGATCATTTGCTTTAAGGCTTTTTTCCCAACCTCTACTGCTCTATGGTGTTGTTATGCATCTCATCTTACACCTCTATCCTCAGCTGCTGTTGGAGAGGCTTTCCATTGAGTTTTTTATTTATTTATTTATTTATTTATTTATTTATTTTTGGGCCACACCCGGCAATGCTCAGGGGTTACTCCTGGCTATCTGCTCAGAAATGGCTCTTGGCAGGCATGGGGGACCATATGGGTGCCGGGATTCGAACCAACCACTGTATGTCCTGGGTTGGCTGTTTGCAAGGCAAACACTGCTGTGCTATCTCTCCAGCCCCTCCATTGAGTTTTTTAGACCTGCTATTTGACCTGTTATTTCAGTTTGAAGTTTTCTTATTTATATCTTCATATTCTCTTGATTTTTATTAGTGTTATGTTCAACTCGATCTATGCTTTCTTTGAGTTCTGTGAACATCCTCCGTATTTCTTCTCTAAACTCCGTATCTGAGAGCCTAGCTAGGTAGTTGGCCCTTTTTGGATCTTCAGAGTTGTCATGTTCATTCTCTATGCCTGGTGTTGGTCTGTGTTGTTTCCCCATTGTCACACTTGTATTGTGAGCTTTTCTACGTGTTGTGGTGGTATTCATTGGCTAGATGATATGTGTTGGTTACGAAGTGAAGTGGAGTAGCCAAGCTCCTTTGGTTCCACCCTTTGGGGGCGGGTCGACTCACCTCCAAGGAAGAGAAACCGTTAGGCCAAAGCAAGCAGAGAAAAGTCCAAAGATGTCTGCTGTGCTGCTGAGACACAGCAGAGCTCAGCAGGCTCCACCCTTTGTGGGCAGATCAACTCTCAGCAGAACTCTGATATAAACACTATTAATGGGCATAACTGTGAAATGATCAAGGCCTTTTCTAAACCAATGCAGCCTGATAAATGACAAGTCATGCGAGTGAATCTGGGAATTTTATAGATCATAAAAGCAATTTTGGAGGTTGTGGAGAAACAACATTATCTGTGGTGTAAACTTTGCTGAAAAAGGAGGCTTTGATGGTGGAGGTGATGGAAGGAAAGGGAACTATGAAGAAAGTAATAGTGAATAAAATGGGTTTGGAGGTAATCATAATCACTATGTAGGAGGACCTTTTTGTAGTAGTTGAGGAGGACCAAGATATAAAACCCAAGAAATAGGTATGAGGTGATAAAGTATACAACAACTACCATGAGGAGAAAACTTTAATATTGGTAACAATAGAAGTAATAGGAACGCTAATGATTTTGGAAATTATGGTGGAAAACCATAATCAAATTACAGACCCGTGGAAGAAAGCAGTTTTGATGGATAAAGTTTAGGTGTTGGAGTTGGTTATATATCTAGTCATGGGAGTGGTGGCTATGGTAGTAGAATGTTATAAAACCTCATTTAAAAAAGACTACAGTTCTTAGCAGGAGAAAGTGAGAAGTAATCAGGAAAGCTGCAGGTTCTTAGAGACAGTCATTCCAACTCCATTAAAATAACTATAAAGATCTGCCATAGAAGGAAGAATAATGCATATTCTTAGATGTTACTGCACCTTTAATAGGAAGCTCTTATTATTTTTTACATTTTTTAAAAAAATGCATCATTAGTTGACCTTATACATTTTTTCAAAGCAAAGTTATTGAAAAAACTGAAAGGAAATAAAAGTAAAAGGAAGAGAAGAATGTTTAAAAAAGAAAGAAAAAGGATGTACAATAGCAAGCACATTCATAACAATGATTGAATCTCCAATGAAGTCATTAATACAATGGCAGAAGGTGTAGTAAACTATTTTGGTTAGCTGTTCCTTGTGTTTAATTTAGAGATGACAATATCAAATAAATAAAGTTTTCTAGAAATTCAAAGCAATATTGCTGATACTGTGATTTTTAAGGGCATGTTCTAGCTGCCAGGCCTCCTGGAAGAAGAAAGATATAAAAGGAGATAGCCCGTATTTGCCCCCAAAAGCCCTCATGATATTAGTCCAAAAGAAGCATACCTGAAGTTTGGTCACATTGGTGTCCCTGAAGGAAATTATAGAGAGGGAGGAGACAGGGCCATCTGGAAAATATTGATTGTGGGTAATAGAGGTGACCTGCATGGTTTCAGTAGTGCAAGGACTTGGCCTGTTCTCTCCTCCCAAATTGGCCAGCTTTCTGCTGTATGGTACACCCATGATCTTTCACTCAAGTAAAGAGTGAATTCACTGGACTAGCCTGATTTGAATATCAGAAACCTTTCTTGTTCAGGACTGTCATAGCCATAACTTGCAAAAAAGCATCTATTGATTAATGTGATACAGTGTCAATTCCTGAGGTCCTTCATCTGATGTAGCTTTCCTTTTCCTTTTCTTTCTATTCTTTCAGGTATCTCGCACTGTAAATTGTGGTAGTGAGACCAGGAGAAAAAAGAACAAAAGGAAATTTAAATACACATTATAGAAACGGTGGGGCAGTGCAATAGCACAGCGAGTAGGGTATTTGCCTTGCAAAGAGTACAAATAACTGTCCCACGTTCAATCCCATATGGTCACCTCTGTCTGCCAGGAATGATTTCTGAGCACAGAGCCAGGAGTAACCCATGATCACTGCATGGTGTGACCTAAAAACAAAACAAACAAATGCAAAAGGAGCAAGTGGAGGTAAAGAAGAGATAAAGGTGCAATTTGCATCTCTGAGTACCATGGGAATCAAAGCTAAATATAAATAAAATTATATAAATATAAATCTGTTATAATGAAGATGCAAAATGAGTGGTGTCAAGAGATAGAAGAGGATTTTATTCTTAATTGTGAATTAAGGATATAGATGAGAGTCCTTGAGCCAGTATTTGATAAGAGGGTGAAGTTAAATAAGTCTCAAGGTTGATCAATGTTCATAATGTGCACAAGTTTATACATTGGCCATAAATGATGTGTTGGATTTATAGTTGCGCTAAGCTTCAAGACTACTGATGTTACATTTGTAAAGAAATCATAACTATAGTCAAACAACCTATGGCAGACAAGTGGTGAGTGAGTTGCTATTTTATTTTGCAATACTTTACAATATTTCTTAAGGAATGGACTCTATTAATATTAATATTATTGTTACTCAAATATAGCATGTAAAATAAAAATAAATCATATCATATAATATAAAAGTTGATATCTGAAATTGAGAAAAATAAACAATAAATTGAGGAGCAGTAGTGAAAAGCCAAAGAAAGAAATGTCTACAATTGGTATCCAATGGGTAGATTATGCATTCTAAATAATTTATTAAATATTTTGTTAAGGTTTAAATTCTTTGTGATTATATATATGACTGTCACAAGAAGAACAAATAGGAGCAATGATTAGAATGCAGCTAAAATTCTGAAAATGGAGAGATCAAAAAGTAAATCAGGATATTTTAGAATAGAAAATGTATGTACCCTTACAAGAATAATTTTGGAAGCCCCAATTTAAGAAACAGTCATGTTGGCTGGCTCTTGCCTGGATAAACTTCTGGATGAGCTCTAATAGGAGAAGACAGCATAATTTTATTTGATGCCATTCATATTTTAATATGAGTTAACATTATTACAGAAACTATTGATTTTCATATTTACCAGGAAAAATTTAAGGCCACAAAATTGACATAGTCCAATCACAAAGTAGCATCCATTGCTGAAACAGAAGCTCCAGTTCAGGTTTCAGTAGCCTGATAAACTGCCTTGTTCCTGCCACACCAGCATACAGCCATCTCCCTGAGTCCCGTAAGAGTACTTTCCATTTTCTTCTCATCTTTCAGCTCATAAACATGTTTCTCTTCAGAACACACACCATATGCCATTGGAAAAGGGTTGTAAAATTTTATAGATATATTTCAGAGTATTATAAGAGTATAATAAAGCAAAAATAATGCAAAGGAATGGGAATTATTGAACAATGGAATTAGAATATTAGGCCTGGATAAATCTAACAACATTCAGCTTCTGTGTTTGTGCAAGTCATAAAAACCCAGAATTCTGGTTCAGTTCAAAGAGATGAAGCCCTTACGTTAGGATTTTTCTTTATAAACTCAACAATATCTGTATTTCATTGAAGATGTAGAGGCCAACCATTGGTAAACAAGAGCTTTAAGTGACTCTGTGATAGCCGAAATTTCATAAATGAAGCTCTTTGTATTTTTACACCCCCTCTGCTCTTTATATTTTTGTTGATAAAATATATTCTCTTTTGCACTTTCATAGACTGTTCATATGAATTAATTTTTCCGAAAGATCAACCATGTTTATTTAATTAGCATTTATTAAATCTACCAATGAGAATGAGTCAGGATGTGATGATAAAAACTTTTTGTTGCTGAATAACATATATTTGAACATGAATCAACATTCATTAATTCATTTATTCATTAGGCAATTATGAAGTATCTGTTAGTATACTTACTTCTCACAAGAGCAGCAGTACTTGAGCAATTTAATACTGCAAAATATCAGAGCATGAGTGGGGATTAACTGCTATTCAGTCTGTTCCCCTAATCCAGGGCAATTTGTCCTAGACTTGATGTTTTAAAGAAAGAGACATTGGATAGGCAGTTAATATGAGGGAATAAGTTTAGAAATGAAATATTTGGAGTAGAGTTCAAGGGACTAGGAAAATACATAGCACATAAATTAGAATAGAAAAAATGCAAATGGGAAGCTACAGTAAAGATAAATTTGAGATAGTGAACTTGTACTTAATAAAGCTTAAGCAACTTGGAAGGGGAGACTTTTCAAGGGGAGAGGGGAAGGAAATTTTGACCAAAAAATGACATCTTTAGCAGTGTATATTTTGGGTTTTTGACAAGATGATGCATTAGAATGTTTCAAATTTATAAGAAAAAACAACCTGAATGGGATAAGAATGGAGTATCTAAAGATATTTTTAATCATTTTTATTGTGACCAAAAAGTGAATAACGAATTTTTTACAGTAATATTTAAGGAACATAGTGACAATGAATCAGAGCCATTCCATGACCAGGTTTGTCCTCCCTCTACCCCTTTAATATCTAAAGTTTTGTAGGAAAAAACTCAAATACAGAAATACTGTGTAGAAAGAAAAAAATAAGAGTCAACATTAACTTTAAATTCTGTCCTTAAATTTCTTAGTCTACCCAACAGTTAACTGCAATTTAGCCTTTAAAAATCTTCACTGTGGATCCAGAGAGATAGAACAGCGGTAGGGCATTTGTCTTGCACGCAGCCGATCCAAGACTGACAGTGGTTCGAATCCCGGCATCCCATATGGTCCACCATGCCTGCCAGGAGCAATTTCTGAGCACGGAGCCAGGAATAACTTTTGAGAACTGCTGGGTGTGACCCAAAAAACAAATTCTGCCTCTCCCCACCCCAAATCTTCACTATCTAGTGACAGCTTCCCTTTTCCTATACGTTTTAATTGTTAAATGTGTTCATAAACTATAGAGCTCAATTAGGCTTTTCTCTGAAGTTGACGTGTTCTTTGTTTTCCTCTTTCTTCTTTGCAAATATTATCCCATAGGTTGGGTTGCCTTACATCTGTAAGTAATGAAATCCAGATGTTTCACATGTGTTGAGACTTCATTCAAACTTAGAAAGATAGCTTTTTGGAATCAGTTTAATATATCATTTTCCTTCTGTTACCATTTCATACTTTGATGAAAGTGATACTAATACTTGTCTTTCCCTCTCTCTCAGTCTGTAAAGTTCTTTCGATACTTAAATTGTTAAGTATGATTTTTGGAGTACTTTCTGCAGCTTTACAAATATTTTTATATAACTAAACTCAGAAAATTTGAGTACAGAATAGATGAATCATTTTTCCATGTTAAGCAAGGCATAAAAGTGCCCCAAAAATTCAGAATTTGAGGAAATTCCAGAATATTGAAATAATATTGAAACAATAATTGAAATGGAGAAATTATGTATAGAAAATACATTAAAGAAAGTATGACACTTATTACACATCCTTTTTGGTTTTCATTTTATTTTTTCCTCTCAACCCACAAATAAAATAGAACATATTACAAAGAAGAGACTGAGCTTCATCTAAAAGGCAACTAATTTAATATATCTAATCATAGAGTATCTGGATCAAGGAACCCCATTATTATTTTTTTATTTCTTGAAAAAAATAACTTACATTCTTCAAATCAGAAACACTGCCACCATAAACCATCTACATTAGTATCATTACAATTGGGTTTAATAGCTGGTGTGGATTGCTAGTTTTCATATCTTCTAACAGCTTCTACGCTTCTCTATCAAATGCTTCTTTGTACAATCCTAGATCTTGTAGTTTACAATCAGAAAATTTCAAGACTGCATATTAATTTCTTCACACCCTAAGGTATCCTGTGCTAGGTTTATTTCTATGTACATCCCTGCACACTGCTGTGCATTTTTGTAATTTTTGTAATTGTGGCTTTTACATGAAAAGGTCCTGAAGTCTCAATGCCTTTTACTGTAAGGAATATACCATTCAGAAAGATAAAGATGGTTTTCTAAATATTGTCAATTAAGGAAGTTCCCAGGTACATCTCTTCTATGAAATCAAAAGATTATATATATTCCAGAATAATGCCCACCACTGCCGGCAGAGAGGGAATGAGCCAGTTTATCCTTTGAATTGCCTGTTCTTATTCTAACACCTTCCCACCCTTTACTTCTCACTCAGACATATGGCTTAAGAGGAAAAGCATTATTCACACCACATCATGATAGGTGAATGCAGAGTTTTATGGAACGTAAGAGGCAAGGCTTTGCTTCCCATATTCCCAGTCTTGCATCACAAGCTTCTCCATGGAGCATTTTCTGGCTGTTGATGTCTTCTGTTTGAGGAGGTGAGGATGATATCTCACAGTAAGGACATACTCGTCAGGAGCTCTCATGCAGTTGTTTAGGTGAATCCTTTGCAGAGTTAAGGAGAGACCCCAGATTAGAACTGGGGGCCTTAAGTCTGATTATGTGCTGGTTGCCCATCTTTGCTAAGAATGCTAGAAACGTTTTCTCGTACTGTTGGATAATTATACTAAGTGCTGGGGGCCAGAGCAATAGCACAGCAGGTAGGGTGTTTACCTTGCATGTGGCCAACCCAGGTTCTCTCTCCAGCATCCCATGTGGTTCCTTGAGCCTGCTAGGAGTAATTTTTTTTTTTTTTTTGGTTTTTTGGGCCACACCCAGTGATGCTCAGGGGTTACTCCTGGCAATATATTCGCTCAGAAGTCGCTCCTGGAAGGCACGGGGGACCATATGGGGAACCGGGGGATCGAACCGCGGTCTGTCCTAGGTTAGCGCAGGTAAGGCAGGCACCTTACCTCCAGTGCCACCGCCCGGCCCCTGCTAGGAGTAATTTTAAGCTCAAAGTTAGTAGTAACCCTTAAGTGCCTCCAGTAAAGATGCAAAAACAAACAAACAAAATTATAATAACATGGATGTTTACATCCTGGTAAATAAATAAATAAATAAATAAGCTATTGCTCCAGAAGTAACATTCAGTCCTTGCTCTTCAAGGAATGCTCTCCAACGAAAAATGAAGGTCTCAGTATTTGCAACAAAATTATGTAAATGGATTAATTCTAGTATGAAAGTGTTAGTGGTAAGTTTTCTCAGGGGAAATTATGTCAAAAATGGGAAGTAAAGAGGTGATAGGGAATTTACCAGATTAAGAATAAGAGAGAAGGAATACAAAGCCTATGGGAAAAAAAAAAACAAAACATGTGATAGATGGAGATACTTGAGATGAAACAAAGCATTTAGAGATTGCAAGAAGATTAAGGTTAATGGAGCTTAAGTGTACATAGAATCTATCATGCTGAGTGAAATAAGTCAGAGGGAGAGAGATAGGTGCAGAATAGTCTCACTCATCTATGGGTTTTAAGAAAAATAAAGGTCATTTTTGCAACAATCCTCATAGACAATGAGAGGAGGGCTGGAACTTCCAGCTCACTTCATGAAGCTCACCACAAAAAGTGGTGAGTGCAGTTATAGAAATAACCACACAGAGAACTACCATAATCATGTGAGTGAATGAGGAAACTGGAAAGCCTGTCTGGAGTACAGGTGGGGGTGAGGTGGGATGGAGGGAGATTTGGGATATTGGAGCTGGGGATGATGCACTGGTGAAGGGGGGTGTTCTTTACATGACAGAAACCTAATCACAATCATATTTGTAATCCAGATGTTTAAATAAAGAAAAAAAGTTTAAAAAATTTAATGTTTTAAATAAAAAATCTTATACTCAAAAAAAAAAAACAAACAAAATAATTCCATAAAGCTGTTTGTCTACACACAGATGTAGCTAAATAACACATGGAATGATCAAAATGTTCAAATGAAGCTTTAAAAAGAATCTATTAAAGGTTTGATTTTTTTAACTAGGTAAAAATAAATGAATAAAAACTTAAAAGTAAATGTTATCTTGCATTCATCTATATTTCATTGGTAATAAAGTCTCATCAATTCTAAAGATTCTTAACTGTTGATTTTCTTATATCTAAAGGCCCAATAATAAAAAAATTATAAATAACTTCTATATAAATGCAAGCAAGGGGCATATCTATTTTTCTCCATATATTAACCTTTTTTATCACATTTAAAAAGTAAAAGAGTCCTCTGGGCTACGGATGCTACCATTATTCAAACCCTATTGAGTTGAATTTTACCATTTTTTTCTTAAATTTATTTCAAAGTACCAATTTCAGAGGACAATAAAGGACCAAATATAAATGAATTGACCAAACACTAACCTTAATATTGGAAATAAAATATATTCAATAAACTTTATCTGCAGGAAGGAGTTAACCTCTTTGTGTGCATCTTACTGTTGAGTAATATTCAAAGAAAATACCTTACTAATTTTTAAAAACAACCTAATATTCAGAATTCAAATATAGTATTATTGTTAACATTAAAAAGGCCCGTCTATATTTCATGAAATGAAACATATTTTACTTTATAACACTAAATAAATGTGTGGCAATCATACTACAGTATTCCCTGGTGATATGATACTTAACCTTTATTTTAAAGATGAAGGAGGTTGTTCTGATCTTCCTAGATCTAAGAAAAATATATCTGAGTGTGTAGGCAGCCTTCTATTTAATTTAACTAATCAAATCCATGCAATTGAGTACTAAAAAAAATCAATCTGTGATATTAAAGTCACAAAATATGGTTTACTACTATCAACCATCAAGAAAGAAATATAAAGAATAGCCAAAGAAAGATCTAAGGGATTTTTTAACTCAGGAGATAAAACAAGTGATAAAGATTAAAGCTACTGGGACTTAAAGTATAAATTAATACAATATTTGCTTGCCTTTTCCTTTCAGATTTATATAGCAGGTTGATTTTGGCAATGCATTATATTTGTTCTTTTTATAAATACATATATATATGATTGAAGTGAAATCAGATGCAGTTAGTTATAATGAAGATTAAAAATTTGGTTTAGAAATTAGCATTTCCCAAAGATTAAGATTGATGCTATGTCTCCTTAGAGGCATTTGAAAGGCAAGATTTGACTACTTATAATACTTAATTTTTGTTGCTTAAAGGCTAGAAGTTGTATGAATTTCATAGTTCTTGTAATATAGACCAGAATTTATTAATATTTATTAATTTTACTAATTTTCCTTACCATGACCTTTATTATTCACAAAATATTTTTGTCCAAAACATAGACTTCTAACTAAATATCCCATCTCTTTAAAAAGTACTGGAGGTTTCCAATAAAATATACAACATACAAAACTCAATCTCCCATAGAAAAACCGCATATCTTCCTAAATGTGTTTTGTTTTTTAGTCATGCCTCCAAGAAAGATGTTTACAAGATAGATTATATTAAACTATTTGCCATTCTTCAAATGTTTTTGTTCTTTCAATACCATTCCTTATTATAGTGCCTTTATCTCATTTCTAATTCTTAAAACATTGTCATATTTCAATATTCAAGAGAGTATATTACAAATTCTGTACTGGGCTTAAAAAGACTACTCAAGGGGCCAGAGAGATAGCATGAGGTAGGGTGTTTGCCTTGCATGCAGAAGGACAATGGTTCGAATCCTGCATTCCCATATGGTCCCCCAAGCCAGCCAGGAGCGATGTCTGAGTGTAGAGCCAGGAGTAACCCCTGAGCCCTGCCGGGTGTGACCCAAAAAACTAAAATCAAAACAAAACAAAAAAGACTACTCACCTAGTAGCTGACGCCTTATGGAGAACTCATAACTACTGAATTTCTCTACACAACACAAAAGTCTGCAAACTTGTATGTTTATTTCATTTTGTAATCTTACTATCTTAAAATAATTTTTATTCTTTTTGGATTTATAAATATATCATTATTATTTAGGTAGCATGGTCACAATAATATTAACATTTGTGGTTTTGTTATACATAGTTATGTACCTCATCAAAGTGCCCAAGATCCTAAGAACTTCCACCACTTACTTGTCTTGTGTTCATTGTTTTGGCTTTATTGCTTTACATTTCATTTCCAAATATAGGCACAGTGTTAGCCAACTTCCAGAATACCCTCTACACAGACCCTTGTTTCTGGGTTGACATTAGAGTGTCCATATTGTCACTCATACACCCAAGGTGCAATTTGGCAGACATTTACATACCATTTACATTTAAAACATATTTGTTGAGTTCCCCCAATGTGCTATCAAGGCTAAATGATCAATGCACTTTTATACCACTTGAATGAAAATATACAGTGGACCCAGAGAAATAATAATGGTGGGTAAATCATTTGCCCTATACAAAGTCAACCTGGGCTCAGTTTCAGGCATGGCATATGGACTCCAGCACTGCCAAATGTGATTCCTGAACACAGAGAGCCAGGAATAAGCACCAAACACCATTGGGTGTGATCCAAAAAAACAAAAGAAAAAATAGGCAATGAACAAAATAACTAAATTATAACCCAATCTTGGATGTCCTAAATGCAATGGAGGAAGAAAAATGAAACATTTTCAAGAGACATAGGTAGGACTGGGGATTCTCAGGGAGCAAAATATAATTAAATAAAAAACGTAAGTAGACTGGCAGGAGAGGTCTCACCAAAAAAAAAAATTAATTTGAACAAAAACAAACAGTTGCTTTGGCAGAGTTCTATTGAGGTGACAGCAGATTTTGCTTCCCTAATGAGAAGCAGACCTTCCCCATATCATACCACAGCACGGGTTGTTTCATAGCACTGTTGGCCTCCATGCCCTGTGTCACATTGGCGCTCAGAGCAATGCGAGCCTTCATTTGTGGTGTATTATTGGGTTCTGAGATAGAGAAAAAAGAAAGTCATTTTATGAGACCGTGTCAGAAATCACAATATTGTCATTGTTTTTCAATGCTCTCCAGAGATTAATCATGATGTAAAAGCCCCCGTTGACTGAAACGATCAGCCAAATACACACTTCAGATACTTGTCTTTCTATTTGTTTACTGTTCCCCATGCATCTTCAGCAAATTTATCCACAATGTAGGTCCTTTTTTATTTTTTTTTTCTCTTTCTTCCCCAGAGATACTACAACATGTCTCCAACTTGCTCGGTTCACATTGATTTCAAAAGAAGCCCTGCACTCCCAAGAAAACACGGAGGGCTTATTATGTGACCCATGGTTTTTATAGCCACACACTTAAAAAGAAGAAGAAACGCAAAGCATTCTCACATTGACAGCAATTGGCTGTTTTGACAAGGAGAAGTCGTGGCATAGGATTTTTTAGATAAATTAACAGAATGCAAGTACTAAATTAAAATTGCAACATTGATTTTCTTTTTAGCTCAGCTGTGCATTATATAAAAGGGTCAGAGTCAGGATTTATTATGGGCGATGGGTCTCTGTCATCCACTAAGAGAGACGAGTGTATAAAATAAAGTTGTCCATTTTGAGATACCCTTTGTCTTCGAGGAAAGCTGTCGAGGGGACCCACGGGTGGCAGAGGCACTGAAAGGAAATGGAAATTGATAATCGGTCCTGTTAGGCTGATTCTCTCTCCATGTTCAATTCATATCCCTTTGAAAAGAAAAGATTAAGATGAAACCTCATTGAGGAATACACATTTCGAAGCCACTAGAAACAAAGGTTCAGCAAGGCTATTTGCCGTTGGTGTCAAATGTGAGAACAAGAAGACATAAACTTATAGGGAAAAAAAGGGCATTAACAAAATCCCCAGACAAAGAAGGAGCTAATAGCAAATGTATGCAGCAGTCTTTGTGGATGCTCACAGGAGAAGTGGTACAACTTGATTTACAAAGGACCTAGATAATTATTTGTTACTTGGAGCCAACCCTGCATCTCCCACTGCAGAGGGCAGGCACTGACCATCTGCGTGCGTCTCTGTTTTGCTTTTGTATGGAGGAGAATGAGCCACATTTTCGGGTCTGGTAAGCTTTGCATGAAGAGATGTTTGAAGCACTGGCTTTGTTTTGTTTTTAAATCTTTCAACTGCTCCCTCCACCTCGGTGAGGGGATTATGGGCGCAGCTAACCACAAATAAATTGAAATATCAGCCCAAGAGAGGGCATGTTGCACACGGGTGGAATCATGGACGGCAGGTGGTAGAGGGTTTTGTTTTCAGAAAAGCACAGGAGGCCAGAAGTGACAAGAGTGATTTTTGTGAGCAGGCTGAAAACTGTCAGGATGAAGTCGTGGGGGTCAGTAGTTCCTGGGCTGACCTTTTTAAAACAAACCCTGAGAAGACCTTTTCCTGGCTTCTCACAGCAGTCAAGCACACATGCCAGAAAGGTTGCCCCCTCCTTCTCAATAGGGAGAGTTGGAAGCAAAATAAACAAATAACCAACAACACATATTTTCTATCATAGGGGCCGTGTCCACCGCTCCACTCTCGGGGTCACTCAACAGTTCCTCTCCTGTCAACAGTGACACATGATCCTAACTGCTCTACCTGCATCACCACACAAAATGGCATTCGAGCTCTCTCCTAACACTTTTCTGTGGCCTCTGATAGCATCTTCCTGTCACATCATAGAAATCAAGGGACTGCAGTACAGGACACTTCGGGTGCTAATGTCTGTGTCACTGCCTTGAACTCTCTTCTAGAGGGGAGCTATTGCACAGAAGTCTTACCTCATTTTCAGGGACACTCCAAAGGGCTGAGTTGTGTTATTGTCAGTGCTAAGAAATTCACTTTTCCTGAAGGTTTGTGAGCCAGTATGCATGCATACATGCTGGAACAGGGCTTTCTTTTCAAATGCTGATCTGTTTTTGTCACCAGATATCGAAATACATAATGCTTTACAGGAGAGGCTCTTGGTTAGAATCATCAGAGCTGACGGAAAAGCATCTAATTTTTTG
>PVKC010018951.1:0-19364 GCA_004027635.1 Crocidura indochinensis
AAAAAAAAAAAAAAAAAAAAAAGAAATGTCAAGTTACTTTGGCAGCAAATATACTAAAATTGGAACGAGTCGTGGCCCCTGCACACGAATAACACTCAAATTTATGAAGCATTCTGTAGGGTTCCAGAGTAGAACCACAAAACTGGAATAAAGTTGAACACTTTATTTATTTATTTATTTATTTTTGTGGTTTTTGGGTCACACCCGGCAGTGCTCAGGGGTTATTCCTGGCTCCATGCTCAGAAATCGCTCCTGGCAGGCACGGGGGACCATAAGGGGCACCGGGATTTGAACCGATGACCTTTTGCATGAAAGGCAAACGCCTTACCTCCATACTATCTCCAGGGCCCCAAGTTGAACACTTTTTTTTTTTTTGGATCAAGTTGAACACTTTAATCCATCTGCCAACAAGATTCCCCAGCTGGCCAGCCAGGGTCCATCCTCTGAAGGGGATAAGCCCCACCCAAGGTTATGATGAGGATTATATAGGAAAGGGATAAAGGGAGATTCCAGCTTTCTGATGATCCTTAAAACGATTGGTTCTTGTCTAGCGGTATCTTCCTACAACTCCCTCATCCTTCCCTGATAGGCTACCTGGTATAGCCAGGCTTCTGAAGCCCCAGCATATGGCTCATACCATGTGGCCTTACAAGATGGTGTTTCTCCCTACTCAGAACCTAAGAAGAAGCCTACCATGTGGCTTTTACAAAATGGCGTCCCTCCTTATTCAGAATTCAGGTCCCAACAATTCCATATTTTTAAATGTCACTTTTTGAGGCAAAAAAAGGAGCCATGAACATTTTAAAAACCGTTTTCTTTGGTTAAGTTCTTGCCCCAGGATTAACCCCTAAGCGTCACAAAAATTTATGAAGAAATATACAAAGTAGTATAACTATGAGTCGGGGAGGGGAGTATGTAATATAGAATTTTAAGCTTCATTAAATTGTTATTAAAATAAAGCTACTTTTTTTCAAGAAATAACTGATTCACTTTAGAAGACAGTTTACTTTGTGTCATTTTTATATGAGTGTTTTAAAATTTTGTTTTTGTTTTTGTGTGTGGTTTTTTGAGGGGGGGGATATCACCTTGTGATGCTTAGAAATTACTTCTGGCTCACTGCGCTCAGGAATTATATCTGTCTGGTTTGGGGGGGAGGGCGTATGGGTTGCTAAGGATTGAACCTGGTGGGTTTTCTGCAAGGCAAGTGCCCCACTATCTCTCTGAACCTCAGTAGTGTCATCTTTTATTTTTAAGTTTAAAGGGCAATTGTTTTTAGAATAGGATTAGCATCTTTTCACCCTCCTCCCCTTCATATAGTAATGAGATATTTCTTAGTTAATTAAGACTTCACTGTTCAGAGAAAAACTTTATGAAAGCTGCATTTTCCCTCTTTTCTTTTTCTCTTTTCTGTTTCATTTCCTCCTCCTCATCATCTTTCAGCTTTATATTTATAAGGGAGGTGATGCTCCTTTTCCTCAGACAAATTGTATGCTCCAAAGAAAAGAAAATGAACTCCTCTGCTTCCTAATCCTTCAAAGATAATGTTTCCCCTTTTTATTGCACCTCTGTTTAAAATACCTGTGAGTTTCCTCTGCAGTTTGAGTCTGTTCTGCCTCCAGTGCTTTCTGGGTTTACCTGAGGACCCAATGCTGTCATATCCTTTTCCTGTAGAGGTGTGGGAGAAGTAAATACAATGAATTGAAAGTCCCTTTAAACTGTGAAAAATCACACAAAAGTGCAGGGTCATTGTTATTAAAAATCAGTGAGAGAGGCCAAAGAGAAAGTACATCAGGTAGGATGTTTGTCTTACATGGCTGATCCCATGTACTTTTTCTAAATCTACCAGGAGCGATTCCTGAACCCAGAGCCAAGATTAAGCCCTGTGCACCACTGGGGATAGCCCTTCAGAACACACAAACATAAATGAGAAAAGAAAGCAATCTTCCTCTTATTCCCTGGGCTCTCTCTCTTTTTTTCTCACTTCCCCCCTTTTCTTTCCCCACTTCCACTCCCCTCCTGTGTTGCCTTCTCACCCCGTCCCTGTAAGAACTTTTTCAGATCTGAGCAAAGGGAATTAGGAGACTGTTAAAACAAAATAGAGCAAGAATAAGTATAAATTACATGCAAATTTCTGAGACATAGAATAAAAACAAGTTCAGAGCTGAAGGGAAGCAAGCAGGCAGGAGATATTTCTTAGTTAGGGAAGCACCCCACGCCCTTTAGGCCATGAATTCTTGAACAGTAATAAAACCAAGAGACAGGATTTTGAAGAGTTCCTTCATCATCGATAAGAATTTCACCTGGCGTCACTACAGGCCCAGAGAAGACTAGACCTCTTACTGAGAGAAGTTCCACCAGAACAAAGGCCAGGAAAGGGAACATAAAAGAAGACAATCATCTACCCCAGCCCTTCCCTGGAGTAGATCACCCTTGCAACAACATTCTTGTCTAGGTGGAAAACCCCTTGTAGGAGCCGGTTGGAAAAAGTTTATAAAAGCCAATTCAGGATAAAGGAGGTACACAAATAAATTTTCTGGATACCTGGTTCCTGAGCACATGTGCCCACATCTCTCCATATGAATATGGATTTTCCTATTTTTGTGCTGGTTTGTGTACCAGGGCTTTCTCTACTATGGGAGAAGCCTGTGTTCTTTCTTTTGTTGTTGTGTTTTTTTTGTTTTGTTTTGTTTTGTTTTGGGGCCACATCCAGCAGCCCTCAGGGGTTCCTCCTGGCTCTGTGCTCAGAAATCACTCCTGGCAGGTTGGGGGTGGGGGTCCATAATGGGATGCCGGAATTTGAACCACCATCCGTCTGCATGCAAGGCAAATGCCCATAATGCTGTGCTATCTCTTCTGCCCTCTGTGTTCCTTCTGGAGCATGTTTCTCTCTCTCTCTCTCTCTCTCTCTCTCTCTCTCTCTCTCTCTCTCTCTCTCTCTCTCTCTCTCTGTCCCTCATATTCTCTCTTCCTTCCCTTCCTCAGTTCTTCAAATAAAACCCACTGTTTTTTACTACACTGTCTTTAACTGAAATTCTTTGCTGTGAGGGAAGGCAGCAGACCCAAAGAGCCTGGGATTGATTTTGTTTTCCTTGCCAGAGCAAGTTCAACAGTTCTAGATCTCTCCAGTCACTTCCCCACAGAAGTAGAAGTAGAGAGAAAGAGGCAGAGTCCTTTCTTGGAACTGCTACATCAGCAGGTAGAACCAAATTGGATTTAGATTTACCAACATTTTTGTGTTTTCAATCCTGCTAAAGTCTTTGAGTTTCATCTTTGAATTAGTCATCGACTTCCTTTTTTTGTTTATTTGTTTTTGTTCTTTTGTTTTGGCTACACCCTGCAGCACTGCTTAGAGGTTACTCCTGGTTCAACATTCAGAAATTGCCCTGGCAGGCTCTAGGATGGGGTGCCTTGCATCAAACCCAGGTCATTCCCAGGTGAGCCTTTAGCAAGTCAGAAGCCCTTCTGCTTGTGTTATCACTCTGGCCAGCAGTCATATATACTTAATTTTGTAAGAAAAAGTCAAGGCATTGAGATTGTCACCAAAGTAGAGGGGAGAGAAAGGAGTTTATTTGTGCAGACCAAAAGTTCAGCTAGCCCTGCCAACTCTCTGCCCTGAACAAAAGATTCACTCTGCTTTTATGTCTTCAAAAGTGGATGCAAACAAGCAAGCAAGTTAATGGTGTTTACACACCAAAAAAAAGAATTGTATTTAAGGCTGATGTGGTGTTGGGTTTTGCACCAAATGTACTGTTTTGGTTCAGTTTCTAAGCTCTAGTGATTTGGGTGGCTCCATATCTGTAAATCTTAGAAATCTCCTTTTCACCTTGTTGTTTTGTTTTGTTTTGATTTGGGGCCACACCTGGTGATGCTCAGGGGTTACTCCTGGCTATGCACTCAGAAATCACTCCTGGCTTGGGGGAACATATGGGGCACTGGGGGATCGAACTATGGTCTATCCTAGACTAGAGCAGGCAAAGCAAACGCCTTACAGCTTGCACCACTGCTCCAGTCCCTTCTTTTCATCTTTTCTTGTGACCATAAATCTTCACCTTGTTTTTCTCTCTTACATGCTCCTTGTTAGCTATTTTTCACTCCCCAGTTCCCCACCCCCCACCCCAACTTCCCTCAAAATTTAAATGTCAATTTGTATTTCCAACTACTTGGGGATTCTTATTTCTTACATAGTTAGACAGGAAGAAATCTTTGTACTAGTCCACTTAGTGAACAGACCTAGAGTAATTTCATAATAAGAAGATTGACAAAATACTAAATCTCTAAAAACTGAGAGTTAAAAGGAAAGAACCAGTCATGAACTGCTGTAAGGATGTGAGACATCTACTCTAGACTGTGTAATCTTCTATGTTGTGGTTGACCACAAAGGCTTGGCACCTGTTTGACTCCCAGGCTCTGTTTTTATAAAACGGAAAATTTGGGGGTACACTACTCAATCTTCTAAACTTAATTTTAGAATGTGTAAGTTGGCAAACAGTAAACTATTGATTTTATAGGTGCTCAAGATGCATTAATAGACAAAACACTGTTAGAGTGTTTACAAAAAGATGTCTCTAATTCATCACCATAACTAAAGAAGCTAAATTAGTTTTTTTTGTTTGTTTGGGGAGCAGGGGGAGAGCACCCCCAGTGATGTTTAGAGGTTATTCCTGGCTCTGCACTCAGGAATTACTCCTGGCAGTGCTCAGGGATCCTTTTGGACGCTGAGGATTGAACCTGGGTCAGCCTTATGAACGCAAACACCTACTTTAGCCACAGAAGCTAAATTCCTCTTACTAAATAGTAAGTTAAGTACTTCACCTATTAGGAACATTTTCATAATTATTCCGAATTGTTCTGAAGTGATTCAGAAAGCCATTGATTTCTGTAGACTTTATAGACATTTCATTTCCATCATTAATTCTAAGGTAGGCAGTGCATGGATGAGAGAGAAGCTGCGAACAGTTGAGCTAAGAACAGCTCTTACTAGGCGTGGGCAGACCTGGGTAATCCCCAGCACTACTTGTGATTCCACGAGCAGTCAGGAGTAAGCAGTGAACAACTACCAGGTGTGACCCAACCAGCCTCTATTGCCTTCTCCCACCAAAAATAGAGAAATGTCACTGAATAATTGCTGCCTCTCTAACTACTAAGCTCTTTTTTTGGCCTTTTCGGCCATAACCTGGTTATTCCTGGCTTGGTCAGAAATTGCCCCTGGCTTGGGGGACTATATGGGATGCTGGGGGATCGAACTTCGGTCCATTCAAGGCTAGAGAGCACAAGGCAGAGGCCTTACGGCTTGCACCACCGCTCCAGCCCTAGAACTAAGCTCTAAATGCTGTTGCACTATAATTTGAGGAATTCCATTGGTTTTCCTTAGATGTTTCAGAATTTAAGAGCTTTTACTGTCCTGTAAAGATAAAGTCTAGGAATTCTGTGTCTCTAATTAGACCAGTCTCCAATTAGGTCACATTGTATAGGATAGTGTTTGCCTGCCTCCCACAGAAGTTTTAGTAAATTTGGACTTTTGTAGTATTTGCCTCTATCATTTGTTTTATTACTGTCTTCTAGTATCCTGGTAGCTCAAGGTTCAGCCTTAGGTATTAATTTTCCCATTTGTCTCAGCGGCTTGGGCATAATTTACCCATTTGTCTTAGAGAAGGCCTGGGAAAGTGCAGAACCTCTTGGTTCAGTGACTGGGAAATTATGGTTTAGTGTGGGATGTAAGGTGAAGGAAGCCAAGATAGAGTCTCATTTTCTCTCCCTCTCTCCCTCTTTTCTGTCTCTCTCTTTTTTAAGATAGAATCTCTTCAGCAACTGGCAAGGGGAAAACTGAAAATTTTGCTTTCATTTTCACGACCATACGCTAATGATACTGTTAATAAAACCCAGACAGATCTTTATCTCTTTCTGCCTTTTTTTTTTTTACATGGCTGTTTATATTGATAATAAAACTGACTCAAAGAAATGAAGAACCAAATTTCAATTTTAGAAATAAAAAAAGCAAACACTTGTCCGGGCTGCAGTTGAACAATGTTAAACTTGAAAATGTTGAGAACTGTTCCTCAAATCTTTTCCTGAATTGAAGGATAAGAGGGAGGAAATAGAAATTAAAAATCTTTAATTTTTGAATACATGGAAAAAGTGCCTCAAGACACCAGCCAGGCAGGAATTTATCTATCACTCTGGGGTCCACCAGTGTCCAAACCCCCCTTTCTAAAAAATGCTCCTCTCTGTTCTCTATTCCTGTAAAAACTGCTGCTGTGACTGCTGGCAAGATGTTTTCTTTGAGGACACAATGTTATAGTTCACTCAAGTTGTTATTCTCAGGCAAGCCAGATTGAAAGCAAAGGCCTGGAGATCAAAAAGATTGTTAGCTGAAGTTTAGGGAATTGAAATTGCAGCGAAGGGTGGGTGGGAGAGAAAGTTTTTTGAGTTCAGGTAATTCTGTAGACTCCTACTAAGGTCCTCTCTGTTTGTTTGTTAGTTTATGTTTTCTACTATGGAAACAAGCTTACACAAGCTAAACTGCGGTTAAAGTTGATGTGGCTTGGAAAACAAAAGGTTTTGCACAGAACTAATTTTTACTTCAGCTGCTACGCTCTGGTGAGTTGATTCAGGCCTTTCTTGTTCTCAAGAGTACTTCATCTCCTTCTTTTACTCCCTCTTATGCCGGTTAATCTCTGCCAGTTTCCTTCAGAAGTTGAATTCAATAGTAACTTTATTTGAGGGAAAAAAAGGGAATGGCAAGTAAGCAGGAGAGGACATGAGATTTTCTTAAGTAGATAGGATGCATGCCAGGGAAAAGGGGCATTCTTTACTATTATCATCCAATAATATGTCCTTGTTATTTTATCTAAAATTTTATTTTGCATTGTTTATTTTATTATAATTATTATTTGCGCGGGGGGCACACTTGGTTGTGTTTAGGGCTTACCTCTAGTTCTGTGTTCAGGGATCACTCCTAGTTGTGCTCAGTGGATCATAAGCAGTGCCAGGAATAGAACCTGGATTGGCCTTCTGTAAGGCAAGCACCCTAATAGTTTTACTGTTTATCTTACCTCAGCCTGCTCTTTTATATTAGCTTAAGAAGGGGGGTGAGTAAACTCTCTGCATTGGGTTTAAAATGTGCAGGATGGTAGATAAAGAGATTAAGACTAGCCACATGTTTGAGAAGTTTATCATCTGTTTATCCTGGTGTAAAGCCTGGACCAATTCTCTAGGAAAATTTTTCTGGGTCCATTCTTTTTACTAGTCTGACTCCACCTATTTCCCTCCTGTCACCATATAGATTTCTACTTACTTGCAGGAGTTCTGGGCTCTATTCCCAGAACTATATAATCCTCTGAGCACCCTAGTAAGAGTATTCCTGAACCTCACCAAGAAAAAGAAAACAAAGTTAAAGTACATATTTTCATCTGACAGTATATATATCAGTATATATAAAACAAGAACAGGAAGTTATCATCTATTAGAAAAAAGAGAGATTTTTCTGTCTGGAAAAATAGAAAAACAGTCTGACTGAATTGCATTTTATTAATTTATTTTTGTATTTTGGGTCACACCAGCAGTGCTTAGTTGTTGCTCTGTACACAGGAATAACTCCTGGCGAGGTTGGGGAACCATATAGGAATCTAGATCAACCATATTCAAGTCAAGAGCCTTTCTTGTACACTCAGTCCTAGAATTGTATTTTAAACCTGGATCTTAAAGAAGCAATACAATTTTAGAAAGAGAAAAGGAGTATGGGAATATTCAATATCAAGTCCCAGAACTAAAAAGGAAGTAGTTAAAAAAAATCCTTTGTATATACACAAATACTATAGTTCACCAACAACTTTGAAACTTGCCTAAGGGGCGATTATATTCTAGTTAAAAAAATATCAAGTTTATAGAACATCGGAGTTCAATTAGGATATTTTAGGAATAGTTTAATCTTAGTAAGATTTACTTAATTTGAGGGTTAAAGAAAATTTATGGGGAGTTTCTCAGCAGTAGAGCATTTGCTTTGCATATGTGAGGTACTTCCTTCAAATTTCCAGGCCCACCAAAAAAGAAAAAAAATTAAAGCTGCAGTAAAATAAAAGAGAGAGAGAAAAATCAGCAATACAATAATATAAAACAAAAGAAATGTGTCATATTCACAGATGACAATATAACAGCTTCCACTTTAAAGCATATTTCTAAGAATTGCATCTTGTATGTTATTGTCAAGAAACAGTATAACTACTTATATCCAAGCTCTCGTTCAAAGACTTTGGTTTCTTAGGTATAGTGGAAAAAGCTACCATGTCAACATTTCAAGCACCCATTCTATAAAGACTCTAAAAATTCAAGAATTTACTATCACTCCTTCCCATCAATGATCAATATTTACCTTTAGAAAGATTGTTCAAAGGTTAGGGGAGAATGAGTTTAAGAATTTAGGCACAGCTTAATGAATGGGAGGGAAAAGGGAGTGGTTAGAGAATTTGGAAATGATAAGAAGCCAACACAGAGGATTACTTTGTTCCCTCCCCCTCTTCTCCCTTCGGGAACGTCAGGAAAGTGGGGGCCACGTTTGAGCTAATTAAACTTATTGAGAACTTGAAAAAGTGGCAAAACATATTCTAAGAATAGCTAAGTTTATTTACCCGTTAGTACTTAAGAAACCTATACTGTTAATTATTGCAGTTTCCTTTGAGGATGCTTCCGAAGAAATTTTGAGAGTTGACCTAATCTTGCCTGGAGATTTAAGACTGGTAAATAGTCCCAAACAGGATATAAATACCCTGGGGACATTGATTCTCCTTCCACCCTCCCTCCCAAACCCATTGCCTCAATGCCGAGCTATCTGCATATAAATTGTAATGGGTAAGGGAACTCCAATAATTTGTTTTCCTCCCAACAGTGACACTGGGGGGAGTGGCAGCCTTCATTATGCTGGAAATTCCTGGGTGAGCCATTTAAACGACCGACCCTGGGAGAATAGTCGCATTTAACCTGGGAAAGAAAATTGAAGAAAAGAAGAAAGGAGCTACTTAGTGAACCTTGGAAAAGAGCAGCATTTATTTGGGGAATTGCCGGAGCAAAAGAACTCCAGGAAGGATCCAGGGAGAGGTGAGACTGGAGGAGGTGTGAGTGGATCCCAAAGATTTGAAGGGACAGCTGCTTGGAAGGGGACGTTGAAAGGAGCAAAATTAATAGAAAATCACTGGGGATTTACCGACAAGCCGCGACTTTACTTAGTTTGGTGGAGTTGGAAGACAATTTTGGTAGCGTTGCAAGGCAGTTTCGAGTAGAAGGAGGAATGTGTGGGCGGTGAGAGGACAAGGAGACGGTCAGTGCAAACAACTGTTGAAAAAGTGTCCTTGAAGGGGAGACCAGAGATAGGCCTGATCTGGAGGTGGAGTCAGAGACGTTTCTTTCTTTGTAAGCCAGAAACTTGGGTTTAAAGCTTAAAGCAAGGAGCCGGCCCAGAGAAGTGAAGAACAAGCAGTTTGCCTTCGGGGTACAATCCTGGAGTTAAACTCCTGTGGCTGTGGGAGAGAGGCAACTTGAGCCCAGGGTTAATAACCTTTATACTAGAGGTACAGCTCTGCTTTTTGGGGGAAGAGAGGAAGAGCTTGGGGGTGGGTGGGTAGGGGCGGGGGCTGGTTGCTGAGGGCTGGAGGAAAGTGCTGGCTGCAGGCTCCAGTTTGCTCTGTCCTCGCCGAGGTAGGGTTTGTGGGTTCTATATGCAAGTGACTGGGGGAGGAGGCAGGTCCCCATTCTAGATCCTTTGCTAGGCCTTGGTGCCATCCTTGCGGATTCTGGGCAAAAGTGGTGCTACTATTGGGTCCGGCTTCCTAGTCCAATCCACGAACCAGGACATTCAAGATGCAATCAAGCAAAGAGCATTTTTTTGGGAGCCATAATCCAGCATGCTGGGATCAACCTAGCGACAGTTGTCGACCGCGGCCCAATTGACATTCTTACTTTTATACCCAGTTTAGAGAATTTTCAAATGGGGCTTGTTGAGCTTGCAGGGATTGGTTACACATTACAAAATTGCTTAACGTGTGCTAGGTCAGGGAAAAGCTCTACCTAAATAAGGGCCCTATGGCTGTTGTAAGCAGGATTGGCTGGGGTGGGAAGGTAATAAGTGACTGTCCGGCTGACTGTTGACCTCGATTGACTATCTGGGTTGGTGGTATTTCTTGGTAACTTTTACTGCTTCATTTATAGTAAGAGGCCTACTGCACCACTTGAAGCCTGTCATGGCTGCTGTCTGGTCCTTTTACTAGTGTTGGACACTAGAAGAAACAGTAGTTCAAAACTATGGGGAGCCCATAGTACGCATAGCAGCTCAGGGCCTGGATGCATTCTGACTTCATGGTTTCCTGGACGTGAAACTCAGGGCTTTCCTTGCCGTATCTCTTCCATCTTTGCCTTCCATCTGTTGTGTTAGGGTTACAGATAGGAAGAGAACTAACTGGTTCTAGAATAGTTCAGACAGTGACGAAGTTTGTACTAGGCAGTTCTGGACCAAAAAAAACTAATCCTCTTTATTTGAATTCTTGGATTATTCACTCTAGAAGGACCATCATAAATACAAGTGTTTTCTTTTGTCTTTTAAATGGGGCTATTGTAATAAAGGGCTCACATTTAGAATTTTTAAAGTGGCAATGTTCAGAATCTTTGCTTTTATTGTTTTGTTTTGTTTTTGTTTTGGGGTCACACCCAGCAGTGCTCCGGGGTTTCTACTGGCTCTGCGCTCAGAAATCGCCCCTGGCAGGCCTGGGGGACCTTGTGGGATGCCGGGATTCGGAATCCCCACTGTCCTGCATGTAAGGCAAGCACCTTACATCCATGCTATCTCTCCAATCCCAATGTCAGAATCTTAAAGTGTGTGAAATTCTTCTGTTGGTATTTTATTGACAAAAAAATGACAAGTTTAATGTCGTGGTCAGATAGAAGGTTATAGATAGAAAGGAGTATGTCTAGTGACACAGACTTTACAAGGGAAGTGCGTGGTTATGTTAGGATCTAAAGTTTGATTTAGAATTTAACTGTAACCTAGCTTTTCTGTGAACCCTAAAGTACAGCCATGACAGACTCAGGTTTTGATGTACAAAGACTAGGCCCAGAAGAACAGCCAGTTCCTGGAACCAGACTACAGGGGTACATACTTGGAAATATAGTAACCCAGAGAAGGCCAGGCAACCACAACCTGGGTCTGACAGAACTGACTGACACACCCTAGATCTTGAGGAGTTTGATTACTCTTCACTGAGCTTACAGCCCACCCTAGCCATTTGTCTGATGCAATACATACCTTACAACCAACCCTAATCATTTGTCTGCAGCTTTGCACTAAGAGCCTATAGTGTTAAAAATCAACTATCCACAGGCAGGAATCTCCTAAATTCCCTATTAAAAAGGGACCTGTGAGCCCACCCGGGGCCACCATTTCTTAGGAGGTGACCGACCCCAGCATGCTAGAAATAAAAGCTCCCTTATATATATTTTTTCTTTTTGGGTCACACCCCGCAGTGCTCAGGGGTTACTCTACACTGAGAAATCGCTCCTTGCAGGCTCGGGGGACCATATAGGATGCCAGGATTCGAACCACCGTCCTTCTGCATGCAAGGCAAATGCCTCACCTCCATGCTATCTCTCCGGCCCAGCTCCATTACATTCTTGCAGCACTGTCTCCTTCAGTCTTTGTGAGATGGGTTTTGAGTCCAGATTGAACAGTTACATGGAGCCTGGCTTTAAGATCAATGATATAGTTTCAAATTTCCACATATGTCAGACCTGAAATATGTATGTATATGTTAGCATAAAGACTAGCTAAAGAATCAAGAATTATTAGAAATATAAAATCATAGGACTGATGGTGTAATGGGTTGGGTCAAGAAACTATGCTAGTTATTGGAAAACATGAATTTTTAGGATGACAAATGTCAGTGCCTCTGTTGTATCTTTTAAGTTGTCCTTGAATTAATGCACTGCAGAGCTGAGATCTGTTTAACTTCTGTGGTTAAACTGATATTGGAGATGGGAAAGTAGAATGATTAGAGTCAACTTTTCCTGTGTCTCTTTGAAAGTTTTTTGTTTGTTTTGGGCCACACCTGACAGGGTTTAAGACTTATTTCTGACTCACCACTCAGAGATGAGTTGGGTGACTGAGTGCTCAAAGTCAGCCTTGTTCTAGGTAAGTACCCTACCCATTATAGTATTATTGTTCCTGTTTATGTTGCTTTGGTTATCACAGTATTTTGATATTTAGATGCATTTCAGATTTTCTTCTTCTTGAACTGCTTTATAAAATAGGTCTGCATTGCTCTATGGAACCCTGAAGCAAAATCCAAAGTAAATAAATAATAAAGTGTCATGTTCTAGTAACAGATACAAATTTCTGAGAAATCTCCTTCTGCAGGTTATTCATAAACTTTCCAAGATAACTTTGTTTTGGTTTGTTTTGGGGCCACACCTGACAGTGATCAGGAGACCCTGTAGAGTGCTGTGAATTGGACCCCCCAGTATGCAAAGCTCTTTAACTATCACTCCGACTGCTTCAAGAAGAATTTTTACTATTTGTTTTCCTCTCTTTTGGGGGCCAGACTCAGTTGTGATTAGGAATTACACCTGGCTCTGCACTCAGGAGTCACACCTAGTGGGTTCAGAGGACTTATGGGATGCCAGAGATAGAATCTTTGTTCAAGACAGGTTCCATATCTACTGTACTATTTTTTCTGGTCCCTGCTTTCTTTTATCTTGGAAAACTTTCATATGCAATGTAACTTTTGACAAGTTTAAATTCCAGCTGGAAAACTAAGCAAATATCAACATATGAATGAGTCATAGAGGTTAATAAAAACATCACTTTTTTTTAACTTTTTTTTCTTTATTTAAACATCTTGATTACAAATATGATTGTGATTAGGTTTCAGTCATGTAAAGAACATCCCCCCTTCACCAGTGCAACATTCCCACCACCAATGTCCCAAATCTCTCTCCATCCCATTCCACCCCCACCTGTACAATAGACAGGCTTTCCAGTTCCCTCATTCATTCACAAGAAACATCACTTTTGTGTTTGTGCCATCAATTCCATTAAAGTTAAATGGGATCTAGAAAGTTAAACACGTGGTTTGATCGTCAAATATGCATTTAGAAACGCAAATGAGTTCCTTATAGCCCCCAATATAAGGTCATATTGAGAATGATTGTCCATATGCCAAAAACTTTAACACTTGTTGTAAGTACTGTTTACACTTAATTAAAACAACATCTTATTAGTGACTCTGATTTAAGATTTCTTTGCAGAGTTCTGGAACGATTGGCCTATTACTGTGTAATTCTTTCTATAAGTATACCTTAGTGAGAAAAGAACAAATTTAACCTAATTTCTACAAAACATTGATTAACGAAAAACAAATGTTAGGTGTCAGGTTTGTGATAGTTATGCAGCAATAGTCAATGATTTATAATTCGTGGTTTTTGAAGTTATTACAAAACTAATTATGCCCAACAGAAATCTAAGCAAGGTGTTCAAGAATAATTTATTACAGTAGCAAGCATTATTATTAATGCATATTTCCATCCAAGCTTTAACCAAGTTCAAATTCTAAGAATGGTTTTTAATTATGACTTGAAAAATCGTGAACTTCTTTACAGATTTTAATTTCAAATAGACCTCATCTAATTTTATTTTATTTTTTGGTTTTTGGTTCACACCCGGCAGCGTTCAGGGGTTACTCCAGTCTCTACACTCAGAAATCGCTCCTGGCAGGCTCAGGGGACCATATGAGATGCTGAGATTCGAACCACCGACCTTCTGCATGCAAAGGCAAAAACGCCTTTACCTCCATGCTATCTCTCCGGCTCCTAATTTTATTATTTTTTTTGAGAGGGGATAGTCATACTCAGTTGTACACAGGGGTTACTCCCGATGAGGTTCAGAAATCATATGCAGACCCCAAACTCTGATCCACATTATTATTTTGTTTTGTTTTGTTTTTGGGCCACACCTGTTTTGATGCTGAGGGGTTACTCCTGGCTATGAGCTCAGAAATCGCTCCTAGCTTGGGGGGACCATATGGGACTCCGGGGGATCTAACCACGTTCTGTCCTAAGCTAGCTCTTGCAAGGCAGACACCTCACCTCTAGTGCCACCTTCCTGGCCCCTGATCCACATTATTTAAGGTTAGCATCCTACTTACTATACTGCCTCTCAGGCTCTCACATTTGCTGTTTGGTGCTTATTTCAAACATTATTTTTAGCTGCTAGCTCCTAATACATATACCTATATGTATATCTATATCTATAGATATGTATACTTGTACCTATATATGTATATGTATATATATATAAATATATATATATATATATATATATATATATATATATATATATATATATATATATATATATATATATGAGAAACCTATGCAAAGATGGTCATTTTGTTTTTATTTTTGTTTTGTTTTGCTTTTGTTTTGGGGCCATACCTAGTGGCACTCAGGCATTACTCCTTGGATGCCAAGGGGATTGAATCACCCCAGGTCAACAGCATGTAAGGCAACTGCCCTACCAGTGCTATCACTCTGGCACCTAAGTTAGGAATTCTTTATTAGTTGTGCCACAAATGCACTTCACACAAAATGGAAGGCAAAGTGCAACCCAAAACATCTTTCCAGTCTTTTCATTTATTTTTGTTGTTGTTGTTTGCTTGTTTTGGGTTTTTTTTTTGGGGGGGGGTCACACCCAGCAGCACTCAGTGGCTACTCCTGGCTCTATGCTCAGAAATCGATCCTGGCAGCCTCAGGGGACCTGCTGGGATCAAACCACTGTCCTTCTGCATGCAAGGCAAATGCCTTACCTCCATACTATCTCTCCTCGACCCCCTCCAGTCTTTTTTTTTAAAGTATTAAAGATATCCTTCTTTGTCCATACTATCTCTCCGCGACCCCCTCTAGTTTTTTTTTTTTAAGTATTAAAGATATCCTTCATTGCAGATGACAACCAGATAAGAAAAAAACAATATCACAATAATGGGAAACATGGTTCCAATCACGGAGTTATTTTAGCTGTTGAATATCAGGAAAAAAAATGTTCTTTTGTCTTCAGAAACTATAACTTTAAGGAAGCCCCTGTCACTAGTCTTGACTGATGAGTTTTGTTTTGACGTTACTCTTGCCACTGACACAGGACATCTGCAATGTTATCTATGGATCTTGTTATAGGAAACAACAAAGGGACAGGCTAGTTAAGAGAATTCCTACAGTAAAGCAAGCAAGCAGTGACAGAAGCTAAATCTGCAAATAGCAGGCAGCTGATTCAAAATTACTGGGGAGCACTGCACAAAGAAAGCCCATTAAAACTTAATTGAGTCCACAATAATGTTTTTGTTGTTGTGGTTGTTGTTGTTGTTTTGGTTTTTGGGTCACACCCAGCAGCACTCGGGTTCCTCTGGGCTCTAAGCTCAGAAATTACTCCTGGCAGGCTTGGGAGACTATATGGGATGCCATATCATTCCTTCTGCATGCAAGGCAAATGCCTGGGGCCTGAGAGATAGCATAGAGGTAGGGCGTTTGCTTTGCATGCAGAAGGACACTGGTTCAAATCCCAGCATCCCACATGGTCCCCTGAACCCCACAGGAATAACCCCAGAGCGCTGCGGGCATGACCCAAAAACCAAACCGAACCAAAACAAACAAAAGAAAACACGAAAAGCAAGGCAAATGCTTTACCTCCATGCTATCTCTCCGGCCCCAGTTTATTTATTTATTTTTATTGCCAATTTTTTACACTGCGTAGGTTTAAATGGTCAGACAGAATTAAGAGAACCAGGGAGTTCTGTCAATTCACTGAGTACATACACATTTTGAGGCAGGAGGCCTGGGTTCAATTCTTGTCCTTAGTTCTAGCACCAGAATCAAAAAATACAAACCAACCAAAATTTTTGAAGTTTACATGATTAATGCTGTGATTAGTCAAAAATCAAAATCACCGTAGTAATTTTTTTTTTTTTTTTTTGGTGGTTTTTGGGTCACACCCGGCAGTGCTCAGGGGTTACTCCTGGCTCCATGCTCAGAAATTGCTCCTGGCAGGCACGGGGGACCATATGGGGCACCGGGATTCGAACCGATGACCCTTTGCATGAAAGGCAAACGCCTTACCTCCATGCTATCTCCCGGGTCCCCACCTTAGTAATTTTTTAAAATTAATCCCTTGCTTGAGTTACAGGATACAATATATTTTATAATTTAAGGATAAAATACATATTTTCTAATTCACAACTGCACCCTTTTTTTTTTGTTTTGCTTGTGTATCTTCACCTAGTCTCAGTGACAGCATCTGAGCCTGATACTTGGTCCTGAATGTTACCTAAACCTTTGAATATCTTGGGGACAGTGGTGAACTAGTTTACATTGATAACCTTTCCCGGGCTAGCAGGCTAAATATTCATGCTTTTTACATAAGGCACACTGAAGTCTATATTTCTAGCTTGTCACCAAACTTCTCTCTGGCAAGAACCAAACAGTAGAAGTCAGTCTGATCTGTTTTAATAGATAATTTCCTCTGAAGGCAGATTTTAGAATCTTGTTTTAATATGGTTTGTTTTGATTTTGTTTTGATTTTTTTTTTTTAACCACTCCTGGCTTGGTGTTCAGGGTGTTAATTGAAGCTGTTGTGATCAAACAAAGGCTTCTATACACTGCAGCCCTAGAGCCATTTCTTCTGACCACAGGTCAGTGGTTTGTTTTATTTATTGGTTAACCTTTTTTTGAGGGAGGGGCCCATACCCATTGGCCCCTCAGGGGATAGTTTTGGCTCTGTGCTCTGAAATCATTCCTGGCAGGCTCAGAGAACAATATGGGATGCTGGGAATTGATTCCAGGTCCATACAGGGTTCATCCCGGGTTGGCCCTGTGCAAGGCAAATGCCCTACTGCTGTGCTTTCTCTTTGGCCTGGGTTAATCATTGTTTTAGCTTATGGAGCCACACCTAACTGTACTCAGGAAATTATATATTGTGGTGTTCAGGGAACCACATGTAGTTCTGGGGATTGAACATGAATTAGTAGCATGTAGGTTTGACCCACTGTAGTATCTCTTCAGGCTTTGTCATTGATTTTAAACTTGGTGGTAGTTCCCCAAGGATCCTTAGAAGTTGCCAGAAAGAGCATGCTTCCATCACTCTCCTATTTCACCTAGCAGCAATCTGCCCAGGGAGTCCAGAATTTACAAAGACCTTACAGGAACTCCTGCAGAGATTGCTTATTTAAGTCTTGAATTCCACTCATTTTTTTTCAGGTTATCTATTCTTCTTTTTTTATTTTTTGGTTTTTTTTTTTTTTGGGGGGGGGGGCACACCCGGCAGTGCTCAGGGGTTACTCCTGGCTGTCTGCGCAGAAATAGATTCGGGCAGGCACAGGGACCATATAGGACACCGGGATTTGAACCAACCACCTTTGGTCTTGGATCGGCTGCTTGCAAGACAAACGCGGCTGTGCTATCTCTCCGGGCCCTCAGGTTATCTATTCTTGAAGAAAAGAATTTCAGAAGACAAATAGGGAGGAACAAAGTAATTTTTAAAAATTATTTTTAATGTAAAGCATTGTGATTTATGAGTTATTCCTAGTTAAGTTATCTCAACACCAGTCCCACCAACAATGTCTCCACCAATATTCCCCAAATGCATCCCATGCCTAAACCCATCCCCAGCTTGACATCAAGGGACCTTCTTAAGTTTTTTGGTCATCAGGGATCTTTTTAAGTTTTTTGGTAAAATTTGGGGTTCATGATTTGAGTGTTTAGTTTCTATGTCCTTTTAAACAACAATATACCTAATCCCTTTGACCCCTTCCCCATTGTTTCATATTGGTCTTTCCTTCCTCCATTCAATTTCTTTCCTTTCTCTTCATTCACTCTGAGGCCAAGAGTGTTCTAGACAGTCTTAACATAAACGATTACATTGTTTCATAAAGTTATTTATCCTTCTTATTCAGGCTTTATTTAACATGATATCTTCTGGTTCCATCTATGTTGCAGGGAATTGCATGATTCTATTTTTTTCTTAAAGTTATGTAGTATTCCATTGTATATATGTATCACATCTTCATGATCCACTCATCTGTTAGTGGACATCTATATTGATTCCAACTCTTAACTATTATACTGAGTGCTGCAATGAATAGCAGCATGCAGACATCCTTTTGGATCACTGTAGTTCTGCCCTGGGGATCGATACCCAAAAGTGAGGTAGCTGGGTCATATGGCAGCTCAATTCTGAGTTTATTTATTTATTTATTTATTTTGGGTTTGGGGCCACACCCTGTGACTCTCAGGGGTTACTTTTGGCTATGTGCTCAGAAATCGCTCCTGACTTGGGCACCACATGGGATGCTGGGATTCAAACCACCATCCATCCTGGAATGGCTGCGTGCAAGGGAAATCCCCTACTGTTGTGCTATCACTCTGGCCCAGATTCTGAGTTTATTGAGAACCCTGACTATCATAGGGTTTGAACCAGACAGTATTTTCATCAGCAGTGTATGAGTTTATTTTTATTTGTCAGTATTTTTAATAAGTTCCATTCTTACTGGTATAAGATGATGATCTCACTGTCATCTTGATTTGGATTTCTTTTTTTTTTTTTTTTTTTTTTGGTTTTTGGGCCACACCCGGTGACGCTCAGGGGTTACTCCTGGCTATTCGCTCAGAAGTTGCTCCTGGCAGGCACGGGGGGACCATATGGGGAACCGGGGGATCGAACCTTGGTCTGACCTAGGTTAGCGCAGGCACCTTATCTCCAGCGCCACTGCCCGGCCCCCTTGATTTGGATTTCTAATAATAACAAATGATGAGCATTTTTTCATGTGCCAGTTGGTCTTTCTCAGAGATTTATCTATTCATTTCCTCTTATTTCTTGATGAAGTTTTTAGATTTGGGAGGGTTCATTTTTGTGAATACTTTGTATATCCTATATAGCAACCTTTTTTCTGGAGTGTTGAGTGAGAACATTTTCTCCTACCCAGTTAGGTGACTTTTAGTTGTAGCCATGTTTTTTTTGCTTGTTTGTTCGTTTTGTTTTGCATACAGAAACCTTTTAGTTTGATATAATCCCAATTGTTAATTCAAATTTGAATCTGTAGTCCTTGCCATAGGAATCATAGAGTTGAAAACTCCTTTCAGGTTTAGGTCTTGGAGTGTTCTGCCTATGTTTTCCTCAATGTACTTTATAGATTCAGGTCTGATATTAAGGTTTGATCCACACTGAGTTGACCTTTGTATAAGGTGTGAAATATGGATCCAGCTTTAATTGCTTTTATTTTTTTCCCCCACAGCTTTAATTTCTTATATGTGATTATCCAATAGTCACAACATGATTTGTTGTAGAC
>PVKC010018952.1:6649-19401 GCA_004027635.1 Crocidura indochinensis
AAAAAAAAAAAAAAAAAAAAAAAAGAATAAGAAAGAAAAAATGCATGTGAAAAATAGTTTTAAAAACAACCAATATCCCACCAACTGTCTACATCATTGATAATAATTTCTATAACTCCATTAAAGGGGCAATTCAGTAGGCCCATCTAATGAATTTTCAAATAACTTTATATCCCCAGCGAATTTCCTCAAAAGGCCCGCTGTGGAAGCTTTACCCCTGCATCGAGAGTTGAGGAATACTGAAGAGATATTTCTGAAATTCATGTCATGGTACTGACATTATATTCACTTCATATTATTTGGCCTTAAAATGAATTCTCCCTTCTGATATTCACAGGCAAAATATAGCATTAATTAAAACCCCTTTACCTGGATAATTTTTAGCATCAAATAAAAGACAATATTTTTTTCTCTCTCTTCAAAGTGCCCTTGCAGTCTTGGCTTCTGGGATGGAAGGGCATAGCCAGAATGCAGATTCTGGGTTTTGATTTTTCCCAGAAATTGAAAAATGCACCTTAGTGGATTTAGGTCTTTCTTTCATTTGACCTCTAAATAATAGAGCCCATCCCAATGAAGATAGAATTCCTAGATTTTTTCCTACTCCTCACTAATCCTTTTTTTTTTTTTTTTGCATCTGAAGCTTGTTTGCAAGGAACTGCCTTGAGAACTACTTTCTCTTTTGTAACTCAGAATTCGTATTGCTTACACCCATAGTTTGATGCATTGTTTTATTGAAAACATTCTCTCAATACCTATGATTGGTTTTTACCCCTTAAATACTCCTAGCTTTGAGATTAAATTTGAAGCACACTTGACAGAATGTTTCTCCATACATTCATTGTGTGGTCTCATTTTCTTCATATTTCACCATACACTGCTGGTTCGTGCCTACCACTTCCCTGAAGTTTTTAGATCTTAATTTGTAAGTCAGGAAATAACTGAAAAAAAGTTATCCAGAAGCCACCTCAGAAACAAGGAAAATAAGAGGAAGCTTTTTATGATGAATCTTATGTTAACTTAGAAAAGGTATCTATTTGAGGTTGATGGTAATGAAAGCTTGAAGTAGCAAACACAGATCAGAGGAAGGACTTTCATTACTTAGAAGCAAGTAACAACTCAGATAATTATTTCTTTGTGTAAAAAATTTGAAACAAAAAGGATAAGAATATAAAAGCTAGAACTTAGGGAAAGATTGAAAAATGAAGCAGCACATTTTTGAAAAAAAATTTATTATAGTTTACACAATGTGATTGGAAGTTAGTGGCATATATGGTTTTGATGTACAAAGTTATTGCACCTTTACATCATCAAAGTGCTAATGACCTACCTCTACTCCCCAAACTTCAACTCTGATTCATTTCTTCCTTCCCTTTTCTCCAAGTCCCTGGGTCAACTGATTGATACTGATGGTTCAAGGCTGGTCTTTAATACTCTATTTATTTATTTTTCCTTTCTATTTACTGCATATGAGTGAGATTATCTAGTATTTGTCTTTCTTCCTCTGGCCTATTTCTCTTAACATGATAACCCAAGTTGCATCTAAGTTGTATTAAACTGTAGATTAAAATTTTTTTTGGTTTTTGGGTCACACCCGGCAGTGCTCAGGGGTTACTACTGGCTCTATGCTCAGAAATCGCTTCCGGCAGGCTGGGGGATGATGGGATTCAAACTACTGTACTTTTGCATGCAAAGCTAACACCTTTACTTCATGCTATCCCTCTGGCCCCAGATTAAATTTTTTTAAGCTATTTTTTGCAGTGCCAAAGATTGAACCTAAGTCTTATGTAAGTAAGGCAAGCTAAGCCACAAACCCTAGCCCCAAAGAAGAAGGAATCATTGTTAAGAAATAAAAGTAGTATTTTATTACTATTAAGTAAAATGTATTAACGTTAAAAAATAATACAAATTGTCTCAGAAAGGGTTCAAATTATAAGACATTGATTAATGATAAGTTTAAGGAATAAAAGAAATATTTTTTCTGGAAACTAAAATTTTTTTCTGGAAATTAATAGTAGAAAAGATAACATATTAATCCTAGTTATCAGTCCATGTAATTGCCAATAAAGATGGTTTTTTGCTAATCTGATTCCAGTTATTTTTTAAATAATAACCTGTTTTCTTAAGACCACACATGTCTCATTCTTTCTACTTATTCTTTGAAGACATTCCAGAAGTAGAATATGTCCACTGTATAAATGCTCAGAACTTGGGTCAGTCTAACTAATCCGAAAAATAAGCCCATTAGTCTACAGTGTTGAGAAACCAACATGCAGTGGGCTCCTGGCAAAGAAAACTGGGAAGCCTGACTTCAAACATCTTTCCTCTTAGCTCCTAGGAGCACAGAGACTAACACTTTCAATGACATATTCTCATGAAGTATTGCACTTTCTAAAAATACAAATATAGTAAGGTCTCATTGATATAATGGTTTTTGGAGACTGACTTTCAGTGAAAGGACATGAAACCAGTGTGACATTGGCTAAGTGTTGTAAAGAATGCGTAGGTTATGGCTGGAGAGATAGCACAGTGGTAGGATGTTTGCCTTGTATGCAGTCAACCCAGGACGAATGGAGGGTTTGAATCCCAGCACCCCTGAGCCAGCTAGGAGTGATTTCTGAGCACAGAGCCAGGGGTAACTGCTGAGCACTGCTGAGTGTGACCCAAAAACCACACACACACACGCACACACACACACACACACACAAAAAAAACGTAGGTCCTTACAGCTTTTATTTTATCACAAAAATATCCCCAAACTTTAAAGAACGACAGTATTTCTAATAATTTGTATTTGTTACTTCATTCCATCATTCTTCTAAATTATTTATTCCAGGGGCTGGAGAAATAGCATGGAGGTAGCACATTTGACTTGCATGCAGAAGGATGGTGGCTTGAATCCTGGCATCCCATATGGTCCCCCGAGCCTGACAGGAGTGATTTCTGAGCGTAGAGGCCAGGAGTAACCCTATATAGTAATTGCTGAATGCTGTTGGGTGTGACCCAAAAACCAAAATTAAATAAATAATTCATTCCAGTTCAGAGTTTAAATATATATTTAATATATAAATTATACACACACATATATATATTATATATATACATATATATATATAAAACTAATGGTAAGGTATAAAACTAATGGTAAGGGAAACCCACACCTGTCAGGAACAGGGTTTACTCCTGGTTCTAGGTTCAGTTTGGGGTACAATAGTTAAACAAGGGTTGTTATGCAAGACAATCACCATAACACCTGCATTATATCTCTGGATTCTAGTTCAAATTTAAGGGTATCTTCAGTCTAAACTGAAATCACCCTTGGACAGGATACTTTTCCATGTCAGTGAACACTCACACATTCACATATGCACTTATACACATTCAACACACTCATCCACACACTCAATCCTATTCATAAATGCACTGATATATGCATTTGCTTCATTGTACTCTTACAATTTCACACACATTTATTCCCATACAAAAATGCACTCATAGACACATTCACCTCCCCAAATCTCACATTCACACATGTACTTATATAGTCACACACCCTCACACATTCACAATCACTCATATACACTCTCGTTCACACATACTCATACTGCACATTCAAACACATCCTCATACTTTAGTATACATACAACTACTCAGACACATGCATTCACAACCACACAATCATACATACATTCACATTCACACACACAAACTAGCTGGGCCAATTTGACATAAGAATGAATTTCATGTGCACATCATTAAGATGTGAGAGAAAACCAGAAAATTGAGAGAAAAACCGATGTAAACATATGGAAAGCATACACACCACACATACCACTTAGACAGTGACCATGATCAAAATTGAATTTTTATTTTTCTTATTCACATTACAAAAACCAGCACTGAACAAAACAAAGTCATTTGAGTCCCTGGTATATTTGCTCAAATAGTCAAACCCTAATTCTCATGGTTTTTATGCCAAGCTTCTGATTCATGACTCAAGCATTCTCGCCATTCTCTAAGTGCAGAGAGTGATAAAAGTATCCATATGTAACTTCTGGAAGGATCCTATGGATGAACGTTGGCTGCCAAGAGAAACAATCATGAATAGAGGGTGGGAACTCATAAAGCTACTTGCCAACCTCTGGAGAGGGGTTAGGGCATGGAGGCTGACCCAATTACCAAGTAACTGCAATCATTCCTCCACAATACTGCCTCCATCAAAGCCTCAAAAGACAGAGTTAAGAGAACTTCTAGGTAATAAAAAGCACAAATAAATGCTGAAGGAGTGGTCTGTTCTTTCCCCACATCTAGTTCTATGTCTCTCTCTCATCTGCTGTCCCCAAGTTATATCCTTCTATCATAATCTCATAAGTTTCTGAATAAAATGTTTCCTGAGCCCTGAGAACTACTCTAGCATATTAACTGCATACTAGAAAGGAGCAGAGTATGAGAAACATAGCTTTATAACTACTCAGTCAGAAACACCCATAATTACTGGGTTAGTAAATGATGTGTGAATAGGGAATGGGGAGGTGAAATTTTATCCGAATCTGGAATCTCACACTCCCTCATTCTAGGTAGTGTCAGAATTGAATTCTCAGATACACTGCTGGTGTCTGAGAATTTCCTGCTGGTGATGTGGGAAAAATCTGCACACATACACATTTTGAAATGAGTGGGGCCAGGAAACCATTTACTTACCAACAATCAACAACTCCACAGCTTCATGCAACTTTTAGGGAAACCTGAAAAGAGCTATGTAATTTGGTCCACATGACCAAGTTCTATAAATATGTATAATGTTTCTGGGTATGTGACAAACCCATTATAAATTTTTTAAATACAAATCTTTATTTAAGCCCATGATTACAAGCATGTTCGTACTTGGGTTTCAGTCATAAACAGAATATCCCCCCTTCACCAGTGCACCATTCTCACCATCAATGCCCCTTCTCTCCCACCCCTGCCTGTATCTCAACAGGCATTCTACTCTCATTCTTTAACATTGTCATATTAGTTGTTAGTGTAGTTATTTCCCTAACAGCATCCACCACTCTGGTGAGCTTCAAATTGTGAACCGATCCTTCTGGTCTTCCCAGCCCAAACTCTATTGTCTCTGGGTCTTATTACAGTAATGTCTTTTATTTTTCTTAAAATCCATAGATAAATGATACTATTCTGTGTCTATCTCTCTCCCTCTCACTTATTCACTCAGCATAATAGATTCCATATACATCCATGTATAGGAAAATTTCATGACCTCTTGTTTCTAATTCTTAACAGTGCCTTGGCTAGCACAACACCTTGATTATTATGGCTTCCCTAAAATTTCCCATGTAAGAGGAAGAGAATTGAAAAAGAAAATAAAGATAAAGGAATTTTTGAAATCTGGAACTTAGACTAAAATAAAATGCACACAAGCTGAATGTCTCTTGATGCTGTACTCATTTTTTAAGTTTCAATTGTTTAAGGTCTCTTCTGGTGGTCTCTCTAAGTTCATTTTATGTTTTTTATATTATATATTTTATATTTTCTAAATGCAAATAAAAAGTCACTTGAGGAATAATTACAGTTTTACTTAATTCTGAACAAAGTTCAGAATTCATAGAAGAGTGAAATGTTGAAAATCAGATCAAACTGTTAAGTCTTTAAAAAGAGAAGAACCTAGAAGTGGGAGAGTTGTCTTTGTGGATTTAATTCTAATAGCAAAGGAAAAAAAGTAAAAATGTATAATTGATAGTACTACATGTAGTACATGTACTCCAATACTCCAGTAGTACTACATGAAACTGAAAAACTTCTGCAGGGGGAAAAAGATGAAAATGAATGGTAACTCATTTAGAATAGAAGAGGAGCTTTACAATTCATATATCCAATAAATGAAAAATACAACCCCAAATCAGAGAACTTGCATATCTAAATATCAAAGAACACAATTTTAAAAACGGATCCAAAATATTTATATAGACAATTCAATTTTGAATATCAGACATACTAGAGAGCTAATATATACGTAAGTAGATATTCATTGTGTCACTTGTGATTAGAGAAGTGCAAATGAAAAGTCCTTTCACCTCATTTTCAGAATGTTAATTTTTTTCTTTTTGTTTTTTGGGTCACACCCAGTGATACTCAAGGGTCATGCCTGGCTATGCGCTCAGAAATCACTCCTGGCTTGGGGGAACCATATGGGACACTGGGAGCTTGAGCCCAGGTACATCCTGAATCAGCCGCAATCACCCCAGCATCTAGAATGCTATTTTCAAAAGCAAACAGAAGTTGTATACTCAGAATGTTAACAAAAACACTATTATACCATTATAACTATTTTTTCCATTGTAACTATTCTATGTAAAAACAAAATGTTGATTAAAAAAAGACAAAAAATAAGGTGTCAGCAATGATGAGGAACAAAAGGAAGCTTTGGCATATTGTGGGTAAGAGACATACCAGGAGCTAAGACATTAGACATTTGCCTTGTGATGACCAAACAAAGTTCAAGCCCTAGAACTAGCTATGGTCCTCTGAGTAAAGGAGTAAACAGTGAGCACAGAACCAGGAGTAATCCCTAAGCACTATTAAGTGGAGAGTGCCTCAAAACTCCAAAACAACAAAAAATTAAGAATAGAAAATATTGTGATTCAGCTAGTGCACTTCTGGGAATTTATCTAAATAATGTTTTTTTTTTTTCCGTTTTTGTTTTATTTTGGCCATACCCAGCAGTGCTCAGTGTTTACTCTTGGCTCTGTGCTTAGGGATTGCTCTTTTTTATTTTATTTTTTTTTTGATTTTGGGGTCACACCTGGCAGTGCTCAGGGGTTACTCCTGGCTCCATGCTCAGAAATTGCTCCTGGCAGGCACAGGGGACCATATGGGGCACCGGGATTCGAACAGATGACCTTTTGCATGAAAGGCAAACGCCTTACCTCCATGCTATCTCCCGGGCCCCAGGGATTGCTCTTGACAGTGCTCAGGGGACTATATGGATGCTGTGAATGGAAACTGGGTTTGGTTTGCAAGACAAGTGCCTTACCTGTTATAATAAGACTCCTGTCCAGAATAATTTTTAAGTCCAAATTAAAAAATTCATATGAGTGTCTGTGTTCACTGTAGCACTAGTTATAGTAGACAAAATATTAAAGTACTTCAGTGTCCACTATAGATGAATAAAGTGACTTACCTAGACAGCTACAAAACATTAAAAGATTGCTATCTGTGACAAGATGAGTAGACCTGGTGACTATGATGCTAACTAAGTTATAAGAATAAAGACAATTACTGGAAGATTTTACTCAAATGTGGAAGATAAAAACAAAAGTAAACAAATAGAACATCTCCAAACTAAATTCTCACTCAGATAAAGAATGTATAGTGGAGGTTAGTAGAGGGGAAGGGGTTGGGTAAAAGAAATAGAAAAACCAAAGATATGGACAGCAACAATACTCTGTTGGTGGTAATGATGTAGTAAATATATGCAGATCCTAAGTTAATGTCTTACACACAAAACTTACAAAATATTATATTTCAACATTGCTACAATGAAAAATTATTTTAAAAGATGGTAATACTTTGAAACAATCTATTCCATGGGAATAGTGTTTTGATTTTCACAGAAACATTTCACATAAAAATGCTCTCAGAGGCAAATTGTGCTGTGAAATTTAATTGCTGGAACATTTTCCCAAACACTGCAGGTTGGCATACGCTGACGAAATGAAATGTTAGTGAAAATATGAAAGACTTATTTTTCAAATTGCCTCTTGATATGAATATATATTTATGCTTATTTCTCATCCAAGAAAACTATTTACCTCTTTCTCCATTTGTAACCCTTCTGCTCTTATATTTCTTTCAAATACTTCTCTCTTTTCAGTCTGTGGGCTGGATTTTCTGTATACAAGAATGTAGTCAATTCGACACTTTCCATCTCTGAAGTAAAGGCCATTTGATTTGTGTTTTTCTGGTGCAGTCTATAAATAAAGAGAAATGACTGGTTGGAGACACTCAAAACACTGGGCCCAAAGTGAATAATTTTAAAGGGAAATTAAAATAAAGTTTTCCTCTTGTTTCTTCAAAATAATATTTTTGCTGGTGAAATTATAAATGAGAGAATCTTACCACAATAAAAATTAACAAAAAGCACTGAGTCAGAAGAGCAAAGATTATAATAAAAATACCAAGTATTGGCAAAATGTAGAGCAAATTCAAATGTTTCTATTCAGTAGGTGAGAATTTAGATACTCTGGAAAATACAGTTATCTTGTAAAATTAAATGTATATATAAAAGAAATCAAAGTTGATTCTTGATAAGGAAACTAGTCATAAGAGCAGAAAAATTAAATATAAATACTTTCAATTCCCATAGACAGGCAAATAAGCAGAAATTCTAATAAAAAGTAAATTATAATAAATAAAATAATGTAGAATATTACACAGCAATGAGAATAAATGAACTAAATCTGCATCTGAAAGTAATAATAAATTTCCTTTATACAATCTTACACAGTATTGACATAAACAAGAAATTAATGGAAAGTATTATTACCATTTTCCAAAAAGAAAAACAAATCTTAAAAGGCATGTTGATCATAAACTTTTTAGAGCATCAGGTTTAAAAACAAAAATTTAGAAAGATGGAATCACTTTAAGGGTATAGGCAAAATATTGTAAGTAGCTTTGTATTGTAGTACTAGTATATATGCAAATACTAATTTTTTCCATTCATTAAAAACATTTAGAGTTAGTTTTCAAAAAAATAAGTAGCAACCATCATTTGAAAAATTACATTCTACTGCAAAAGTTGGGTCAATCTGGGTCATTTTAGGGGTTGAAGTGATGGTGCAGCAGGTAGGGCACTTGTCTTGCACATAGCAGATCTAGGTTCTATCCTGGTATCTCAAGTGGTCCCCAGTGCTGCCCGAGTACTGTCTATGTGTAGAGCACAGACAAGTGTGTCCCCAAAACAAGCAAACAAAAAAGATGGGTCGTTTTGTCATTAAGCTTCATGAATTGCATACAAGTTATAAACCCTATTTTACAAGGCTTACATAGACAAAATTTAAGTAACATATATATCTCATCCATAAGGATCCAGAGGTTTCCTGTAATCAACATTGTATAACAAGGAAGGAAAGTAAGAGTAGGATGAGTATTGAATGCAAGAGATCAATAGCAAGCTGAACACAATGAAGCCACTTTGATCAGGCTGATAGATGTCAAATAGATGTTTAGAAGCCTAGAAGTGGAATGGAGTGGGAGGGCTTTTTTCTCTAGGCTGCAGTATGCAAAAGTAGCAAAAAAATGAAGGTAAACATGTCTGACAAGAAGCGAAACAAATGCACCAGACCATAAGGCTATGACTTGAATCTATACCCAATTAGTGCCAGATATGTAATCTTATCCAAAAATAGAGGGAAAAGGACACACTAGAAGATTGGGATTTGGGGAGGAGAGTTTTGGAAAGAGGTATTTTGGAGACCATGGGATTTTGGAGAGGGTTTTTGGAATGTTGTATACATGAAACCCTATACATAAAATAGTAAAAGCACAGTGACTAAAATAAAAATTTTAAAACAAGAAAATGAAAAGGCCATGCTTTCTTGCAGATATCTGTGATTAAGACAATCCTTTTTCTACTTTATTTTTTGGGCTAGTTATTATGAGGCAACTCCAATGTCTAACTGAACCAAACATTCTTCCTAAGCAACACAAACATGGCGGTACAGATGGAATACAGTAGTAACACTCATTGCAAAACCAGGACTTCTATGAGGATTCATAAGATTCAGCCATGAGCTAAATGGAAGGGGATGAGGTTCTGGGAGGCAATGACCCTTCTCATTACACATTATGGTCTCCAAATGATTTTGAAATTGAATGACATCTATGTTCACTGCAGCACTATTTCCTATAGCCCAAATCTGGATCCTGATCACATTGCCAAGAACAGATGACTAAATTAAGAAACTGGAATATGACTTTACTCTAAGGAAAGGTGAAGTCATGCAATTTGCTGATATGTTGATGGGTCTGGAAAATATGATGTTGAGTAAAGTCAGGTAGAAGGAAAGGGACAAATATGAAATTAGCTCTCTAATCTGGGATATAAAGAAGCATAATAAAAAAGAACAGATGGCCAAAGGCCACAGAACTTGAGTTCTCTGAACTGAACTTACTATGGAAAGGAGATGGTTGGGTTAAGGGTAGAGCCCTGAGGAAATGTTGAAAGAAAACAGTCACTGGTGAAGGATGCAAGGCTGGGACCTTGTATGTATAGAATCCTATTTTTAAAAATATTATAAATCATGGTGACTAATATTTAAAAAATGAATAATAAACAAAAGTTGTATATGGTGAAGGTTTTTTGGTTGTTTATGTTTTAGGCACACCAAGAAGTGCTCAGGGGTTACTCCTGGCCCTGCACTCAAGAAATAATCGTCGTAGTGCTAAGGGACCAGATGGGATGATGTGTATAAAGCCCAGGTATTTCATGTGCAAGACAAATATCCTATCCAATATATTATCTCTCCAGTCCAGTATGTACTGTTTTAGGTAAAATATGGGGAGGCATTAAATATAAGCCGCTTTCCTTTATCAAAGTTGTCATCCTTCAGTGGCTAATTGACTCTTGAACAATTAAAAGAAAACACATTTATAAATAGGCAGTAAATAAATGATTCTGTGTTCCTTTTATCTAGAACCAAAAGCACAGACCTGGAAGCTATTGAACTCCACTCTATAATCCAAGCTATTTTTAATAGCAAATGCTTCTAACCATATACTTTGTTTTCCAAGATGACATCTGAGCAGATGGGTCCTTTTACAACTCCAATAAGTTTTTTATATCTTGAAACTGATGGAAAGTGAGAGAGGCTCCAGACAGCACAGTGCCCTGAAGATGGATCAGGCTTATGTTACTGCTTCATGGGCTGGGTTTTTTGTATTTAAATTTGTTTTATTTTTTATACAGAGATTACTGTAGTTAAAGACCCAAAGTTGACAAAGTTGATCAAACATTTGCTTCCAGGTAAGTAAGTGGGAGTGAGATTATTGGGGAAAAAAAGAAAAGAAAGTAAAATATTTAAAAAAGAGTACCGAACTAAGAAATTTATAAAAATATTATATCTCACAGTGAAATCATTAAGTCATTGTCAGAGATTTATTAAGTGCTTGTTGCTAGTTGATCATTCTGTTACTTCTTTTGTTTCTCAACATTAGGTGGCTTGACATAGCCATTGGCATCTAAATTGGTGTATTCCTATGGGGGTGATAGTATTAAATTTTTTTTGAGTTGTCCATTCCAAGTACCACTGCTGATACTGTGGCTTTTGTGGGGCATGATTTGTATAGCAGGGCTTCAGGAAGATGGGAGTGGGGAGACTGCATGGGCTAAGGATTTTTAAAAAATATTTTATTTCTTGATATTCTGTGGTTTACAAAACTTTCTCTCTACCTCTAGAGAACATTATTTTTAAGAAATCAGAGTCTTACCTCTCCCTCTGCTTCCACTCTGCTAACATCCTCTGAAGTACTGGTCAGGTTTCCGGGGTGAAGAAGGGAATCATCATCTTTGCAAGGAGTGTTTACAGTTTCTAATTCATCAAAAAGAATATTGACGTCCTTGGCCACTAGAAGCAAAGTAAATGCTTTATGATACGTGTTAAGGACCTGGGTTCTTAAAAACAGTACTCCAAGAGAAAGCATCCCTCTTTTAAAGTAAAAATGAGAACAGTGAACTTATTACTTCTGTGCTACATCTTTAAGGCTAATATAGAAGCCCAATGCAATAAATAAAATAAAGAAGCTTTCAGGGCTTGAACGATAAAACAGCTGATAGGGCACTTGTCTTGCACATGGTTGACCTGCATTTGATCCCTGGGATACCATATGTTCATTTAAGTCCTGCCAGGATTGATCCCGGAATTTTTTTTTTTTTTTGGTTTTTGGGTCACACCCGGCAGGCAGTGCTCAGGTGTAACTGCTGGCTCCATGCTCAGAAATTGCTCCTGGCAGGCACGGGGGACCATATGGGGCACCGGGATTCGAACCGATGACCTTTTGCATGAAAGGCAAACGCCTTACCTCCATGCTATCTCCCGGGCCCCTGATCCCGGAATTTAGAGTCAAGGGTAAGCCCTGAGCAATTCAGGGTGTGACACCCCACCCCACCCTGTAGCTCCACCCCGGAATACAGGTAACTGAGACCCGCCCATTTCTGGGCAGGGTCTTGGAAACTGGAGATGACCTGTAACTTTACTTGCAGACCCTGCCGATTTCCTGGGAGGGGTCTGGGAAAGGTACTTAAGGGCTCTGACCTAGAGGAGAGGATCTCTTTTGTCTTGGGCTTTTGCCCGGTTGGATCTCTTCCAGTTTGAAGGTCAGAGGAAAGATGACTGAGAGAAGTTAAGATGCAGGGCTAGCTGCTTAAAATGTTATGATAGAGGCCACACATGTAGTGGCTAGGATGAATAAAGCTGTTACTTCCTGAAGCCTGCATGTGAGTGAGATTTCTGCTCACCTATCTCATGAATATCCAGACCTGAGGGTTAATTGGGGTTGTGGAGCCACATGGTCCAGAGCCTAAAGACAGAGAGCTCCATCCACCATCCAAGCCAATTATAAGGCCTTTATTACAACAAAATTTGTATTCCAGATGGTAAGAATGGAAGGCCTTTATTACAACAAAATTTGTATTCCAGACTGTAAGGATGGTGGATGGAGGCCTCTGTCTTTAGGCTCTGGACCATGTGGCTCCA
>PVKC010018953.1:0-19357 GCA_004027635.1 Crocidura indochinensis
TTTTTTTCTTTGTTGTTTTACTATTAGGTTTTTTAAAAAAGGGACTCTTTTACTGACTTTTATACTCATTTAAAATGGTGCATTTCAACAGGAGAGAGGGTAAAGGGAGATATATTCAAGGGTCGAAAGCATGTACATTGCATGTGGAAGTTTGGATTTGATCTCCAATACTAGATAATCCACTGTACACCTGGCAAAAATAATCCCTCACTCCCCAGAAAAAAACTTGATGCATTTTCTAGTTAGAATTTATGGAGAAAGTAGCAATACAAGTAGATCCACTTTGGGATTTTCACCAATTGTAAACACTATACAATAATAAGGTTTAAGGGTCAGAATTTATTTGATTGAGCTTGTGGTCCCCAACATGCATAGATCTTGAGCTTCAAGCTGAGAGGAGCCCAAGAGCAGATGCGACCAAAAAACAAAGACAATAGGAAGGAAAAAAGTGGTTTAGTGAATTTGGTAAATTCACATTTTTTCCTGTCCCTTAATTTTCCAGTGTTAGGAAGGCACATTAGAAAAAAGGCTATCTTTGAAATTAACTTGTATTAGCTAATTGTTTTTCCTATTTTGCTTTTTTCTCAGGAAAATATGCCCAGGTTACCAACAATCCTGAAAATGATGGATGCATCAATGCAGTCTTACTGGTTTAACAGCAGTTTCATACAAATAATTCCTCATAATTACAAAAGACCAGACACCAGTTAAGAAAGCCACTATTAAGCTACAGTCATCAAGAAAAATACATATTGGACAAAACATTAAAGTGGTCCAGGTTTATAAAGTCGTCTTTGTTTTGAGTCTTCTTAGCACATAGATATTCTAAAATTGATGATTCTAAAAGTAATTACAGAAATAAGTCTGCTTCATCTGCGTCTGCAGTTATGAATGGGTACTCAACAAGGCAGAACTGCCCTTACTGGAAATGATAGTTTATTTAAACATCTTTTTGTACTGGTCAGTGTTTAAGGTTTATTCTGAAGACTTCTACCTCCTTTATTGTTAATGTTAATAATTATTGCTTATCAAGTTTATAAAAATTTTACAGTAAAAGTATGTAAGTTCAGAGAACAAAAATGTTCACATCTTCATTTCCTGAACAATGTCAGTAAATTAGTATTTTAATTGCTTTCCCCTCTAATTCCAATTGGGATATTTTCTTCTTGACATTTAAAGTAAAAACAAAATGGGGAACTAAAGTATGGTTTGCTCTGGATTTGATCCCTGTCATTGCAGCAATGAAAAAATGGATATTTTTTCGAGATGTTTCTGTCTTTCTCCACTTAAGACCTTAAGTGTGGTCTGTTTAGTTTTTTTGAAGTTAATATAATAATTGGACGAGTGTTAGTACAGGAGGTAAAGCACTTGACTTGCATGTGGTTGTGGCTACAACCATGATTAAATCTCCAGCACCATGTTAGCACTGCCAGAGTTCAGTCCTGAGCATCGCTGGGTGAAGTCCAACTCATCACTCCCACAAAATGGTTTAAATATGAGTTAAAATCATTGTAGTAAGAAAGACTGCTGAAACCTTTAAAAAGAAATTTATTTTTAGCAACTTATATAATATTAAAAAGATGTCACTGTTTTAGGGTTGTCAGTTGGTAAAAGTACTTTTTTTGAATTATGTATTTTATGACTGCATTTTAGGATCTCTAATATGACACATCTATAACCAGTGTTTTAAAAATATTTTAAGTGAGCCAAAACAGTGTGGTTAACTGCCTTTTACAAAATCATTTAGCATCTAGACAGATTCAATATCTAAACATACCTTCATCAGAGGAAAAATATTTCAAAACACATACCAGTAAACAATCACAAAAAATATAGTCTTAATGACTACTTTTTAAAACTAAGAAAACAAATATAATACCTCAATAAGACTTGCTTTTCTGAATAAGATAACATCTTTCCTAAACTCTATAAACATAGAAGTTGGAAATGACAATCTAGCATGATACAATTCAGGATGACAGAAGCTGCACCATTCTTGCAATTAAATTTAGCAAATGATTCTGCCACTAATAGAAATGTGTGACTGACTTAGTTTGAAAAGAGTTGACTGAAGATAAGCACTAAGTACCAGAGAAATGAGGTTTGCTTATTAAGACAAAAAAATCTAAGCAAATTGTTTTGCACAAAGCACGCCAATGGGAGCACATTTGTAACCACACTTGGGAAAAACTGGATTACGCCTTAAACACCATGTTGCTATAAGTGGAAGTACAGAGCAAAAGTTCCTAAAATACTGCAATACAGATGAGTAATGTTAATTGCAATCCATTATTTACATTAAGATGTTTCAGTTTGCTGGTGTGACCAAACCTTAGAAGGTAGGTAATCCATAAGGATAAAGAGCAGAAAATTAGATACTAGGTGAAGACTCAATTAGATGTAATCAGCTTTAAAGAAACTTGTCTAAAGTCAAATCATTTTAGGTAGTATTCAGCTAAAAGTAAGCATAATCATTAGTAACTTAACTTGCCTTGATTTTCTGCACCATAGAAACATCCCAAATAAACACTTTTTTTAGGGCAGGAGCTATATCTAGAAGTACTCAGACTCCTGGCTCTGCTCTGGGATCCTCCTGGAGGTACTCAGGACCACATGTGGTACCCAGCACTGAACCTTGCTTGATCAGTTGCATGCAAGGCAAGCAAGAGCATTTCCCACTGCATTATCTCTTCAGACCCCAAAGTCTGGCATCCTGTCATGATATTTGAATTTATTTTTAAAAAAATCTCAGTAAATCCTCTACTCTATAAAAGCTATAGAGGAGCTTTAATAATATATTCTTAAATATACTTGAATTTTTAGAGGAACTAAAAGTTTCCTAATAACTGCATTATATTTATACCAAAAAACTGTACAGAAACTAAAATAAACTCTTCTCCACAACTTCAAAACAAAACCCCCAAAATGGTAGTTTACAAATGACAGAATATAATTAGACAACAACTAGAGCTGGTGGAAATCAGATTTTTCTGAGCGTTTCTCTAATGCTTCACACAAACTGATTATAAAATTTTTATTCCTTGTTGGGGCAAATTTTTGACATGTTTCTCTGTACTGAATAAGGAACTCATTATTGAAGATAAAAAGTAAGTTCCACATACAACTTTTTTCTTCTCTAACATTATAAACCCCAAGGTAACATTTTCTGTTAGGATACCTTAAATGTATATGTTGAACAAAAAGTTGAAAGGGGGGGGGGCATAGAGTTAGTACAACAGGGAAGGAGTTTACCTTGCACATGACTGACCCAGGTTCAATACCCTGATATCCCATATGGTCCCCAGAGCACTGCCAGGGCCTAGAATAGCCCTTGAGCAGTGCTTGTGTGGCCCTCAAACAACAAAGTTTTAAAAGGGCTTAAAAATAAGCCAAATAAGTCTTGATTTCATATTGTTTGTTCCTGGTGATCACACATTAATAACTGAACATTTCTTTTGTAAGTCCATCAACTGGAATCATGCATGAAGAATTGTCAGCTCATTCCTCTTTAAACTACCTCTTCAGAAATTATTTTAAAGAGAACAGCAGCATGGAGCTGGAGTAATAGCACAGCAGGAAGGGTGCTTGCCTTGCACATGGCTGATCCCAGGTTATCCCTTATGGTCTGAGCACCACCAGGAATGACCCCTGAAGTCGAGCCAGGAGTAACTCCTGAGCACTGGTGGGTGTGGCCCAAAAACATCAAAAAGAACAATACTAAAATTTTAGGTTTTTTCAACTTTCAAGAATTTAAAAATGGCTCACTATAAAAAGCTTGTTTTATTTTCTCATTTATCAAATTGCTTCTCAGGAAATATTAAAAAAATGGTAAAAACATTTGCTAGATACATTAGTATCTTCTTTCACTTAACATTAATTTAAAAAAATATGGTCAAAGTGCTTCCATTTTCATCAAGCCTAATAATCTAAGGAAAATGTTTTTCAAATTTTATATGAGCAGGGGTTGCTATTTTTTGCCCATTTAAAATAATTATAACTCAACCAATTTGATGTTTCTAAACTACCAACATCCCTTCCTCCCTGTGCACAAATTTAATGACATCACCTGATTAGAGTGAATAAACCTTCAACATCAGTTCTCAAATCTTAAAAGACAAAAAGTCATTAACACAGTTTTTTTCCAAGTAAGGGCCAAGCTGTTTTACAGTCTCAACTGTCTCAAAGCATTCTCAACATAAGTGCAAATTTTAATATATAACACTTCCAAAGAGTAGTTCTGATCAGAGCTTCTCTTTGAAGTCTATAGCTCTTTTTTAAATAAATTATTCTACAAAAGATGTTAGGCAAAAAGTCCTTTGCCAAGGCAGAACAATACAGATAGGCTTTCATAATGACTCTATAGAACAAATAGTGATTAGATTCAAAGGGACAACTATAGCCTATCCGATATACATAAACTATAGCTCTTAGAGCAGGTTTACTTCTACTAGCATGATGAAACACCATTCCAAACCTACCCTAAAAATGGGTATTAGCTGATAGGTTAGCAGATCTTTGGACAGGAATCATTCAATGAGTTAACCAAGTCAATGAAAGCTGAGGAAACATGAACATAAAAGGCAATGAGTGTTTTGAAACCAGTCTTAGGAAAAGGTCTCTGACTTTCTGGAGTACATATTCAGGGCAAAGGTACAGTCCCCAGTTTCATCTGTGTTGGTCATTACAAACCAAATAGACCAAGTAAAACTGTATTTTGAAAGTATGTTAATTGGGATGTTCACCTAATTAAAAGTGAAAGTATGCTACTTAAGCATGTGTCTGTAAATACACAGACCAAAAATAGTTTTAGAAAATACAAACAAAATTTTTCATAATCATATCAAAGCCTAAGTGTCAAGGATAAATCCCTAGTAGTATTGTTAAATGTAATAGTGAATTGTAAAGAGATTTTATGACTACTTTTCTACAGATACTGAGGTTGAAGAAATAAACTGCATCTAAATCTGAAGAAGTCAAATATCATTGAACCTCTGACCACAAATTCCTAAATCTGTGATCTCATTACTTGAAGTTATATTTATTTAATATAACTGACTTCTTGCTTAGGTGTGCCCCAATTTTTTTTAAAAAGATGACTACTTTTGGTATATAAGATAAAAACATCTAGAACCCTCATCAAGTTTACTATTAAAACCTTTAGTATAAAAGAACTAAGTGATCTCTACAATATTGGAAAGTCAATTTCTTTAATGTTTTTTTAAATATTTTTGAAATATTAATGGTTATATATCTACTGAAGAAAAATATATATAGTATGATCTGGTTTCCCAAAATTGAAACATGACTAATAAAAATAAAAAAATTGTATTTACACAAAATAGCCTGAAAAAAAGAATGGTATCTCCTAGGCCCTAGGGGAAGAGGAGAAAACTGTATCATAAATAAGTTCAATTGAAATTCTGGAACTTTTTGTCCTGTGCCCCATGCGTATTTATTAATTGCCATATTTTAAAAACAACAATAATGTTACAAAGATTTATTGTATGTATTTTCCATTCAGATCAGCTTGGCTTTCTTCTTAGCAGGTCCTTTGTGCCCTTTGGCCTTTCTTCTTAAATTCCGCCTGTCTACAACGGGCACTTCCACTTCTATTTCCTCTGAGCTGCTATCCACATTTTTTTCTGCGGATGGTGTGAACTGATCCAGCTGCTCAGAGGAAGCTTCAGACTGTTCCTCAGACTGATTTTTCTGTCCTGCATTCTGTGAAAATGGCACATCTTCCAGTTCAACCTCTATCAGAGAACTCTGAGGAAGAGCAGTTGATGTTTCCTGGGGCTCAGGCACACCCTCCTCACCTTGCTCTTCCAAAGACGACGTGTTCTTGAGTGGTAAATTTTCAGAGACTGGTTCTTCAGAAAATTCAGGGATCACAGACCTTGGAGAGCCACTGTCAGGTCGTTCTTCATTTGGTATAGAAGTGGCGCTGTCTGAACTCCCAAAATGGGCTTTCTTTCTGGAGATTACTGGTGTTTTATCTTCAGTGTGCCCCTTTTCTTCAGCAGGGCCTTCATCTAGCAACATTTCTGAATCAGTTATATGTGAGGCCTGAAAATAAGACACCTGGTGAACATATAAACTATTCCGATAGGGTTCTTACATAGGTGATCCTAAAATACTAATAGACAAGGTCAGAAAAGTGCAATCTAAAGGAGTCTACTTATTACTTCTGCTAATCATGTACCTACTCTAAACACAGCTCAGTTTCTAAAAATTATCTCCTGCTTCTGATACATGTAATTTTTATTTTAAAAGATATAATGACAATGTTTCTATATACTAAAGACATTTTTGACTTCATATCAAGATTTTTAAATCTCTGAATCAGGTTAGAGTCATAGTACAGAAGGTAGGCATATGCCTTGCATACAGCCGAACTGGGTTTGATCTGGTACCCAATAAGGACTCCAGAGCATCACCAGGAGCATTACCTGAGTATTGCCAAATATGATCCCCAAATAAAAAAAAAAAACATTTAAAAGGAAATTAATTCAAAGTTAATAGTTTCTTGATGTCACTAGTGCATAAATCAGGAGTTCTTAGGACTTGACACTGTTCCACCCATTAAGTCTGTTTTTTATTACATGAGAGGTGAGGTAATACATGGTTTATTTGTTAGATATTAGTATGATGCTAAATAATATTGAATTTTAGCCTTGGGGCCTCATCTGGTGGTCAAGAGTTCACTCCTAGTGATGCTCAGGGTGCCATATAAGATGCCAGTGGTCATACTCAGGTTGGTCACATGCCTGTGGTACTATGACTCTGGCTCCACTATATTTTACAATATAATGTTAACATTTTAAAATTTCAGCGGGGGAGAGAAAAACATGTTAATTTCTGAGGCCCAAGTGATAGCATAATAGGTAGGGCATTTGCCTTGCACATGGCCAACCCAACAAGTTCGATCCCTAGCATCCCCTAGGGTCCCCAGAACCTGCCAGGCATAAGAGCCAGAAGTAAACAAACACCTGAATGCCACCAGATATGGTCGCAAAACAAAAACACCCTTTTTAATAATACTTTTTTAAATGTACCACATATTTTACTTAAGGCAAAATATAATTATATTGACTACAGACTACGTAAGCATAAGGAATTCAAATATTTGGTAAACGGTTGTTTTTATTCATTTTCTAAGTGTTTTCCTAAATATGTCAGACAATTGAACAAGGTTTATGTGATTTTACTGAGTCATTTTTTTTCTTTTTTCCTTTTTTGGAGGGAGGGGTTAAGGGGCACAGCAGTGTTTGTGGGCCACTCCTGGTTCTGTCTTCAGCAGTTGCTACTGACAGTGCTTGGGGGGTTGAGGGGGTCCTACAGTGCTAGGGATCATAAAAGAGTCAGATACACAATCAAGTACCTTCGCTCTATAGAAGCTCTATGGTCCTAAATACATTTTCTTAAAGAACCAAATTACTGTGAACATTTTTCCTGAAAGGGGTTTGGGACAAGTTTGGGTCAGGAGTATCAACAAGGACCCAAATTCAATCCTTTCCACTGCACAACTCTCTGAGCACCACCAAGAATATTCTGGAGGCCTCAACAGCACATTCTAGGGCCCTGGCACTTAACTGTCAGGCTTGGCTGGCTGAAAGCATCAAGAAGTTTCTCCCAGACTTGCTAGACCCAACATGGAAGGCTCAAAAAATAATCTTTCACCCTGGAAGACTAAATATGTTAAAGGGGGAGAAAAATATGTGTGCTGTCTTCTCCCCCCCCCCTTTTTTTCACTATAAAAAATCAGTTTCTGGGGTAGGAGCGGTGGCATACGCAGTAGGATGTTTGCCTTGCATCATGCACTAACCTAGGACAGACCGTGGTTCGATCCCCCAGTGTCCCATATGGTCTCCCAAGCCAGGAGCAATTTCTGAGCAAATAGCCAGGAATAACCCCAAAGGGTCACCAGGTGTGGCCCAAAAAACAAACAAACATAAAACCAGATTCTCCCCATCCCTTACCTTATCCTGTGTAACTGTCTCAGGTTTTGAAGATTCTACCACTGAGGGAACAAGATTTGTAGAATCTTCATTGGAATTTAAAGACTGCAATTTTTGCTCTTCATCTAAAACTTCACTAGCAGAGTCTTCCTCCTCTGTTATAAGTGAAGAAGTCTTTAGCGTATCATCCATGACCTCACCGTTCAGAGGCTCTAATGCAGATTCCTAAACCATCAAGGAGAACAAAGTCAACCAGGGCACAACTACAAACTGCCTTACATTCCAAGCAAGGTGACTCGTTCTCAGTCCTTACCTGCCATGCACCAGGACTCAAAATACAATCCACATTCTACCACCAAGGGAACAAGATTTTTAGGATCTAAAATTTGTAGGATAAGTTAAGGAATAGTCTAACAGGGAAGAAGGAGAACCCTGAAAGGCCAGCTCAGGGGAAAAAAGTTACCCCTAAAAACCTTTGCCTGCTTCTTTCTTGAAGAAACAAAACAGCATCATAATGCTCTGCAGATAAAGTATAGGTCTAAGACTTAAGAGTTGATAAGGTAAACGTGGGAGGAATATTCTGAGTGAGTAAAAAGGCAACAGAGAGCGCCTAGATTTGGTATCAGCTCTCTAGAGAATTGGAATACCAGCTGTTCAACTTGGAATCTCTGGGTCCCAGGAAGTTCAGTGAAAAGTTGAATTTGGGTATAATTCTGGCGAGAAAAGAGAACTCCAAATCTCTGCTACCTCACTGTCCAGTTCAGTTTGGAACATTCTTCTCCTTACAATACATAAAATATAAAAAAGAAGTCTAATAGCAAATATCCTATCTCTGAAACTGCTTCCAATGCTTATCAAGTTATAAAACTTTAATATTTAATAGTGTGTATAAGAGAGAGACAGACATGGAACGAGTGAGTGTTGGTCCCCTTTGGCCCATGAAACACGCAACTGCTCTCTAAACAGAACTCCATGGCCGGAGTGACAGCACAGCGGTAGGACGTTTGCCTTGAATACGCTCGATTCAGGACAGACCTTGGTTCGATCCCTGGCATCCTCTATGGTCCCCTGAGTCAGGAGCAATTTCTGAATGCATAACTAGGAGTAACCTAAGCGTCACTGGGTATGACCAAAAAAACAAAATAAATAAATAAACAAATAAATAAACAGAACTGTAGAACTGCAAAGGGAGTGCAAAGAATCCACATGAACAAAATCACTGGAACCCAACAGGTAATGTCTAATATTTCTAATTATTTCTAGTGACAGTCTCATAATTTCAGAGCAGTAATCACTGTATTATTAGCAGATAAATGTTAAAAAAATTATTCACACACGGTCCCAGAAATAGATTTGGCAGTTAACACAGGACCTCTAAAATTATATAAGGAAGGTATTTCAAGGAATATGAAAATATTGGGTTTTCTAAAAATTCAAATGTCAATCCACCACTGATTTATAATACTACATGAATTTGGGGAATATAGCTTCATATCTATGTATATAAGCTCCATTTCATCTACCACTATGGTCCTACTGATATCTGAGTATCTGAGACCTAGAAAAATTGGCCACACAGTATACTGAATAGATTATATTCCCAAGGGAATTATAATAAAAATCATGAAAGAAATAATGAAAGAAAAAAAACAGATAAAGAAAGGTTGTGTGGGGTTTTTTTTGTTTGTTTGTTTTGGTAATTAAAATTAAGCTGCAACTGCAAAAACTCAGTCCTTAGTGTTCTGGGTCTGAGGACAGAAAGCAGGATCAGACCAAAAAGACAAGCTAAGCACACAGGTCAGAAGTCTAGAGTTACTGGTCACTACCAGAAAAAGGGCAGCTGAGCATGTAATTTGGATGCATTTACTACAGAAAACAGAAAGTAAAAGCCTAAGTTTTCTAAAATGATCACAATAAAGGAGAAAAGGCAGGAAAAAAGTCAAATAAATAAATAAATAAATAAAACCATCCCAAAATAGAGATGTGTTCGGAAGCCAGAGGACTATTAAAATAACCTTGAATAATGGAGAGCAAGTCACTGGAATTGAATGGAGGTATCACTAATGATCCAAGAGAACAAGTGCTCATGAATCCTTAGATGAAACAGCTCACATGTAATATACAGAATCTAACTTTTTTTTTCTTTTTTTTTTGCTTTTTGGGCCACACTCAGTGAGGCTCAGGAGTTACTCCTGGCTATGCGCTCAGAAATGGCTCCTGGCTTGGGGGAACTTATGAGACGCCAGGGGGATGGAACGAGGTCTGTCCTAGGTTAGTGCATGCAAGGCAAACGCCCCACCACTTGTGCCACTGCTCCAGCCCCTAACTGTAACTTTTGTGTATTGGGGGGAGGGCTGGACCACACCCTGTGTGCTCAGGGATCACTACTAATAGCACTCTGGAGAATAGATGCAGTGCTGGAAATTCAAACCAAGGTATAATGCAAGCACCCTTAGTCCCTATACTATCTCTCTAGTTCATTTACTTATTTTTATAAAGGTAAATCTCATATTCACATACTTTGTGTCATGTGAAATTATTTTACCTCTTAAAAACAACTTACTAGGGGCCGGGCGGTGGCGCTAAAGGTAAGGTACCTGCCTTGCCTGCGCTAGCCTTGGACGGACTGCGGTTCGATCCCCAGGTATTCCATATGGTCCCCCAAGCCAGGAGCGACTTCTGAGCGCATAGCCAGGAGTAACCCCTGAACGTTACCGGGTGTGGCCCAAAAAACCAAAAAAAAAAAAAAAACTTACTAAAAAAAACACTCTTCTTTCCTGAATATAAAAAAATTAAATAAATTCTGTTTGATATACAGAACAAATTTTTAATTGTATTCTTCTCAAACTAGTGTCTGCCCTCATTTAAAGATTCATGCTTAAGACAGTTTCTACTAAGGGCAAATATTATATTTCATATTTATAACAATATATGATTAAGAAAGGTAACGCTGACTCTACTTTCACTCATTATTTAATAGGATTTGTACCTTTTCATCTGCCTGCTTCTCCAGGTGTACCTGGGTTTCTGGTGTTTTCCCTGAATCTTTAGTGATGCCTTCATCCTCAAATTCAATGACATTCTCTTGGCATTCTTCTACAAATTCTTCTGAACTCTCTGATGTGCGAGCAGCAAGTTCTAATCTAGAAAACAAAAGAAAACCATCCTTACTTGCTCTACCTGACAAAATCTACACACTTTTTTTTTTATGCCACACATTTCTTTCAAGTTTCTTCTCTCCAGCTGCATTAGCTACTTTGATTAATGGTATCACCATCTTCTCAATCAAGTAAGTTAAAACTCAATTCTAGGGGGCTGGAGAGATAGCACAGCAGTAGGGCATTTGCCTTGAATGCAGAATCCTGGTATCCCATATGGTCCTCTGAGCCTACCAGGGCTGATTTCTGAGCATAGAGCCAGGAGTAGTCCCTGAATGCTGCCGGGTGTGACCCAAAAACCAAAACAAAACAAAACAACAACAACAACAAAATAAAAACCCTCAATTCTGTGCTTCATTGTCTTATTCTAGTCAATGAATATTTGTAACAGTTTATCTGGGAAAATTCAATTTACAACTTTTGACCCACCACTGACATAATAAGTAATATCTCCTTTAATCTCATATGTCATTTAAAAAGAAAAAGGGGAGATAGAACACTAACCCATCTGGGGCCGGTGAGATGGCGCTAGAGGTAAGGTGTCTGTCTTGCAAGGAGACCAAGGTCCAAGGAAGGACTGCGGTTCGAGCCCCTGGCGTCCCATATGGTCCCCCCAAGCCAAGGGCAATTTCTGAACGCTTAGCCAGGAGTAACCCCTGAGCATCAAATGGGTGTGGCCCGAAAAACCAAACAACCAAACAAACAAACAAACAAATAAAAGAACACTAACCCATCTGGGAAGGGCAGGGTGTTTGCATTGCATGTGGCTAATGAGAGTTGATCCTCCGCATCCTATATGGCCCTCTGAAACTGCCAGGAGTTACTGCTGAGCACAGAGCCAGGAATAACTTCTGAGCACCACAGGGTGTTGCCCCAAAACAAAAACAAACAAAAGGAAACTGAAGATATTCGTGGAAGGAAAAGGACATTGGTGAAGTGACTGCTATTGGAATATTGTACTCCTGAAATACAATCATGAAAAATTTTGTACTTAAGTGATTCAATTAAAAAAACTTTTCTGGGGCCCGGGAGATAGCATGGAGGTAAGACGTTTGCCTTTCATGCAAAAGGTCATCGGTTCGAATCCCGGTGCCCCATATGGTCCCCTGTGCCTGCCAGGAGCAATTTCTGAGCATGGAGCCAGGAGTAACCCCTGAGCGCTGCTGGGTGTGGCCCAAAAAACAAACAAACAAACAAACAAAAAAACCTTTTCTTTTTTTTTTTTCCAAAAAGTAGCTGAGGAGGGTGCTGGAGCCATAGTACAGTGGGCAGGGCATTTGCCTTGCATGCAGCTGACCTGGGTTCCCCAGGATGCCATATGGTCCCCTGAGTCTGCTAGGTGTGATTTTTGAGACCAGAACTAGAATAATGCCAGGGCACTATGAGGTGTGGCCCCAAAACAACAAAAACAACAACAACAACAACAAAAATGTAGCCAAGGAACTGAAGAGATAGTATGAGAGGTAGGGCACTTGCCTTACATTAGTTGACGTGGGTTTGATTCCCAGCACCCCATATGGTCTCCGAACCACTCCAGAAGTGATCATGAGGTCAAAGCTGGGAATAATCCCTGAATACAGTAGGGTGTGGCCCCAAAATAAGCAAACAATGTAGCAGAATCCAGGGGCTGAAGAGATACGGTAATAGAGTGGGCAGAGTGCTTGCCTAATTTTATTTTATTAGTGGCTCTTTTTTCATTCCTTCTGATAATATGATTCCCTTAGCAAATGGAATATACACATTAAATTTCTAGAAACTATTAAACAATGACTAAATTCTACAAATGGCTGAGTTTACAGAAAACTTGAGAATAGTATACATAACATACTAAGAAAGATATCAACCGGTATACATGTGCCACTTTCACCCTTTATTCATAATTTTAATACATTAAATAATATAAGTAAACATTGAAACCAAAATCTTTTAACTATTGTCTCCCAGATGTGGCTAAACATAACTGACATAAGATTTGTCAAATTTTGGAGCTAGAGAGATAGCATGGAGGTAAGGCGTTTGCCTTTCATGCAGAAGATCATTGGTTCGTATCCCGGCATCCCATATAGTCACCCCCTGCCAGGAGTGATTTCTGAGCTTGGAGCCAGGAGTAACCCCTGAGCACAGCCAGGTGTGATCCCCTCTCCAAACAAACAAACAAAAAAGATTTGTCAAATTTTATTCATCTTCATTATGTCTTCAGATATATAAACTTCTATATTAAAAGAGCTAATCTATACCTGAGATAGCATAAATCTAGAGTAGAAACTATTGCTTAGCAAGTACCTTTTTTTTTTTTAACTCTGGTAATTTTTCCTCAAAAATACCTATTTCAGGGCCAGAGAGATAGCACAGTGGTAGGGCGTTGCCTTACTTGTGGCTGACCCTGGTTCGATTCCCGGCATCCCATATGGTCCCCCAGCCTGTCAGGGGTGATTTCTAAGTGCAGAGCCAGGAGTAACCCGTGAGTACTGCTGGGTATGGCCCAAAAACCAATCAATCAATAAAGTTTTAAAAATATACCTATTTCAAACATAAAACTGGGGTCAACCTTTCGGGTAGCAAATGGAATAATTTGTACAAAAGGAAGTCTGGACAGATTTTTCCAATAGACAATTTTTTATTTTCAAAGAAAAGAATTGTTTTGTGACTTTCACTTTCAAATGACTGGCATTAATGATTTTGGAGAATGAAATCATTTGAACATTCTTCTAGTTTGCAGACATCAAATGGCAAGACATTAAATGGCAAGTTTATTCCAATCTCATACTTGTACTTTTTCCTGATACTCCTTCATAGTGTCTCTGCCCACTATTCAGTATGCACAATTTATCGTGTCAAATTCTAATACAAATTCCCGCATTGATATCATTTGCTACAAAATAAAATAGCAAGTCTCTAATGCTAAATGATAATTTGGAAATTAAGAATAAAAGCAATGAGTAAAATAAGCTAATAATTTACTTGTTTGCTGAAACTGTAGGTGAAGTCTGGGAAGTTTTTTCATCTTGAATTTGAGAATTAAATTCAGAATCCAGAAACCGTTTTCCAATCTTTGGCCGCTTTAGGTGACAACTTCGTGTACGAGTGGAAACAGGTGTTTTATCATGACCTGAGAAATAACAGCAAAACTGCTATGAATTATGTATTCAAATGATTGCCTGCTAACATACATATATCATACAGGAACTCTGCTAGTTTACATATATTTCCCCACCATTATATACTTCCCTTCTCTCACATACACCAGGCTATCAAACAATGTCAACATCTTTCTTTAAACTAAACAGTGTTTCAGCATTCCCATTTATAGCTAAACAAGATAGTACAGTTCCTATTTACAAATAAAGGAAGAAAGAAAAGAGAAGCTTAAAAGCTAACTCTGATTAAAAAGCAAAATCAGTGCTGGCTGTAACTTAAGAACACATCAAAGATGTTCGAGATGAACAGTTTGACTTAGCACACACACACACACACACACACACACACACACACACGATTTAAGTTTCTCACACATACTGACATATCAGCTGGATTTCTTACCTTCTGATGTGCTTTCAAAGGCATCTTTTAGAGACCCAATCTAAAAACAGATTATAGGTTAACACTCAAAGATTTAGGTAAATTTTTCTCCCTATGGGTCTCTTTCATTCATAGTATCAAAGAAAAACATTTTATTTTATTTTGGGTTTTGTTTTGGTTTTGGTTTTGGTTTCTGGGTCACACTTGGCAGTGTTCAGAGGTTTCTCCTGTCCTGGAAGACTGGGGGCACCATATAGGGATGCTGGGATCTGAACCTAGATTAGCTGTGTGCAAAGCAAGTGACCTACCTACTATGCTCTACCCCTCAAAGAAAAAAAAGTGTGAAAAAACATTTCTCCAAATAGCACTTCTGAATTGAAAAAAATCTACTTACGATAAAAAGGATATGTTATAGCTTCATAGAACTGAAGCTGCAGCTTGAATTTACTCCAAGACTGACCTTGTCAAACTATTTACAATGTTAGGGTGATACACATTGTAATAGCGTTCAGTCTTCAGCTACTCTTCCTTCACAGACCACAAGCTCTCCCTCCCCTCCCTGTATGATTTCCTCTACAACCCACTTCAATATCTATTTGCTGATGAAACCAAAAACCAAATTTAAGTACTTTTCAAATTTCCAAAGATCTAGTCTCAACAAAACAGCTCCCCAATGAATGTTCCAACCAAATTTGTATCTATTTTATCCTGAACTAAACTCTTTCCTAAAATGGATCCCATTTAAGGACAATTTTAAAGGTAGGTATCTGGCCATAAACCTGGGTCATAAGTGACTTTATTTTGTTGTTTGGGGACCATACCCAGTGCTGCTCAGAGGTTACTCCTAGCTCTGCTCTCAGTAATCACTCCTGGCAGGTTCCGGTGACCATATGGACTGCCAGGGATTAAACCCAGGTCGGCCATATGCAATGCAGATACCCATCTACCCATCCTACTGTGCTATCGCTCCAGTCCCCATCCCTGCAAATGACTTCTTACTCTTTTCTGTCCAATTCAGCATAAATCTATCAATCTGTAGTATAGATTTAGATTTCTTGAATTATTTATATTATTCTTAAGAACATTTCAAAATGTTGACTCTATATTATAGTCAATTAGCAAGCTAATTAAAATGGGAAATAAGAACAAATAATTCTAAAAACACTTGTCTCTTAATGGTATGTTCAATGGGTAAGGAATTTGCCTTGCATGCAGCCAACTCAGATTTAATCCCTGGAATTCCATCTGATCCAATATGGTAAAATAAATACATGGTTTATAATATACATATATACATACATATATAAAATTGAAGTAGTTATTTGAAAGTATATTTGCTATTACAGAAACTTTTTTCTCTATAGAGTTTTTTCAAAATATTTACTACTACTATTACTACTCTCCCAACATGCTAGCAACTACCATATTTTCTGGCGTATAAGACGACTTTTGAAACGAAAAAAGTCAGCCGAAAATCGTAAGTCGTCTTATACGCCGAGTATATCCTGAATAATGTCTCGATATGCCGCTAAACAAAAATCATCTGGATATTGCCATGAAACGAATTTTCCAACTCGATCCTGCACCAATCACTGCAAGGCTGCTCGGACCACCTCTCTAACTCGGCCAATCCAAGCAGTCTTTTGACGCATGCAAATTAGAAAATGTTCTGTACCCAAATCCACACTGTCAAAAGCCTGCTCAAATGGGCCAGAGTCGGAGAGGAAGTCTATTCCAGTATACCCTTTGAACCTTTGCTTGTTGGGATTGGCTCACTGTAGTACATACAGTTGCAGCACAGGAACGTTCTGTCTTATACAGTGAATATAGGCCTAAACCTATGTTTTAACTGTAAAATTAGGGGGTCATCTTATATGACCAGTCGTCTTGAATGCCGGAAAAAACGGTATATTAAAATTATTTTTTCAAATAAAATTAAGCCCCCAGTGACCTAGTATCAGGGGATGTCAAAAAACTATCACAGTAGAAATTATTCAAATTTGTTCAATAATCTATAAAAAAATAAAATAACAGTTGAGTCTACATTAAAGAAACAAAATATAGTATTTCCTACAATAAATATACAATGTACTTACAGTTAATTGCATCTCACTAGATTGATTGTCTTCATTTTTTGCTTCATATTCTGAAACACATGCAGCAAGACCATAATTTCCAGGTATAGTTCTTTTAGCTTCATTTTGAGAAATGGCTGTACAGATAAGAGTTTCAAAAATTGTAACTAAACCAGTAATTGTAATAATATATATACTAGTTTTCACAAAAGCCCTGAAAACAGAAAGGGCTGAAAATCAAGGGGTGGGATATCCTGTTCACCAACAGTTTACAAAATGAAACCCTATATATTAAGTCTTTTAAAACTATATCAAGTGGCTGAAGCGATAACACAGCCTGCTTTGCATGCAGGCTGACCTGGGTTTGATTCCAGCATTGCATATGGCCCCTGAGCCTGCCAGAAATGATTTCTGAGCTTAGCCATGAGTAACCTCTAAGCACCCCACTGGGTATACCCCAAAAGCAAAAAAAGAAAAAAAAACTAAACTAAACAAAAAAATCTGTATCTACTTTGGAATGAGTTCCATATACAATTATTTTTTTTTATTTTCTGATGCCTGTTCTATATTGTATTGTATTCTGTATTTATTTCTCACCCATCAATTCCCACTGGGTTATTACACTCTGTTGGACTACTGGAGTCCCTTCCCCCCATTTACGACTAATCCAAGTGTTATAGAGAATTCACGCTTTAATAGAAGTTCTGCTACTAGAGTGATCATGTCTGGTTGTACCTGAAAAGTAAGACACAATCATCCTAAAATACTGGTTTTCTTTCTTTTCTTTTTGGCAACACCCAATGATGCTAGAGAGCAACTTCTGGCTCTGTGCTCCTGAAACCACACCATGCCAAAGACTGAACCCAGAACTTCTGCATATAGAGCATGCACTCAGCCCTTAGATACTATTTTTTGATATTTCTATTTATATCAATCTGGTATTTTTATATTTATATATTTATATTAATCTCTTTATAGTCTTTTGAAGACCTGGCTCAATATCACAAGTTGACATAGATGAATCTGTGTTTAAACTGAAAAAAAAAATCTTTTTTGGGAATGTGAGAGTTTGGAGGTCCTATCTGGCAGTGCTTAGTAGTTAATCATGGTACTACAACTGACTGATCAAGGTTCACTCCTGGTACCTTACCCTCATACTATATCTCCGGCTCCCAAACTGAAAACATACTTACCTTTAACTTTGAGAGTTTCTCTCTGTAATGCCCTGCTGACTGGTTTTCTCTGGTACCAGTGTCCAACACCTTCAACTTCCCAGAGAAGCTCATGGTCTCCTGGATATTTTTCAAAGTACTGCTTGCAAGCTGGAAAATACATTTATAATTTTTAATACATGATAAATATTGCTTTAGAAAACATAAAGAAGAAAGCCAGAGTGATAGTACATAGGGTAGGACACTTGCTTTGCATGTGGTCAACCTGGGTTTGATCCCCGTTATCCCATATGGACCCTTGTGGACCACCAAGAGTAGTTCCTGAGTAAAGAGCCTGGAGTAAGTCCTCAGTACTACCATTTTTGGTCCCAAAACAAAAGTAAACAAAAAAAGAATAAAAGCAAGAGACCCTGTACCCTTAATGAATCTAATATAACCTTGATATAAAAAATGCAGACTATTTTTGAAGAAACTGAGGAAACTTATAAAGAGCCTCATTTATGGGGGCTGGAGAAATAGCACAGCGGTAGGGTGTTTGCCTTGCATGCAGAAGGATGGTGGTTCAAATCCTGGCATCCCATCTGTCCCCCAGACTGCCGGAGGCGATTTCTGAGCGTAGAGCCAAGAGTATCCCCTGAGCCTGCCGGGTGTGACCCAAAAACCAAAAATAAAAAGAGCAAAGATCCCAAATTAAAGTTTAACATGACCAAGTAATAAAAAAAATTAAAATAAATGCTTTGTCTTTAAAGAGAAAACTACTGTACCTAAAAAGAAAATAGGAGGGTTTAAGTGTCTGTTTTGCATACATTTGATTTAGTCCCAGATACCATAAATGGTCCCTGACTACCTGAGCACAGAACCAGTAAGAGTCCATGAGCATGGCAGTATGTGGCCTAAATCCCAAATAAATAAATAAACATAAAATTTCTAATAAAATATAATAAAACATAACAAAAGGATCATTAGTCAGTCAAAAGAATAAAAACACTATTTGTCAACAATGCAGTTTATAAGTTCCATGAAATTAAAAACAACAGTAATATTTTAATGCAATCTGCAATAACTTAACGCAAACTTAAAAGTTCAAAATAAAAAGAGATGATATCGTATATCAAACTTGACATAATGTTATATAACAATAATATCTCAACTTTTATAGGGCAATTACTTTCATTTTCTACTGCAAGTCTATAAAGTTTGTAAAGTTTCTGTCTCCGTAGATAGGAAGAAAATCACCAGGAAACACCACTAGAAATCATATCAAATCCTTTGTTGGAATTGAAATGACTAAAATTACAGAAAAATATCTTACAAATGAAGACAAATGCAAGGGGAGTATTGTTAAAAGGTGATTACAATTGAAGCTTCTAAACTGAGTCTCATTACACAAGAAATATTAAAATGTACAGGGAACTCAATAATCTAGAGTGTATTAAAATGAAAACCTCAAGAGATGAGATATATAGGTAAAAAGT